>CAJNOP010000987.1:23171-40883 GCA_905250075.1 Rotaria sp. Silwood1
TAGTTCAATGTCATTTTTTGTCTTTATTATCAATCTATTTATTCAATCCCATGATAATATTGATCAGTAGCAATCAAACTCTCATTCTTGTATTTTTCTCAAGAGATTTAACTTTAACATGACACTATCATTTATGTTTCATATTATATATTCGTCCAATTAGTTAAATCAACCAATATTATTATTTTAAACAAATAAAACGAACATATATTATGTGTCTAATGATTAAAATAAGAATTTTCATTGTTTAACATTTATTGAAATAAATCTATGTATGATGTTTAGGTTAATAGTTAAGTTTGTTAAGATAAATAAATGATAAATTTGCCGTTTTCTATAATAGTCACCTTAATAGAATTTATCTATTCGTTGAATAAGTTGAATGATATTATTCGACATATATGTTTCATCGGAAGTATTTGTCAAATTGAATTAGTTTATTTTATCGAAAACAATATATTTATTCGATGATTAACTATTCCCATGTTATTTAATATAGACATATTGGAATTTACTTTTTTTTTTCTTTTTACATTAAAAAATAAAACTGATTAAATTGAATAAGATATTATTATCTATGAAAACAACGATAGATAACATCATTCTTGATTACGATGTTTTACTTAAAGAAAAAAAAAATCTCTTCTGCTGTTTCACAGTGATGTTCTGATTTCCATAGTTCAATATAACAGAATTGATAGCGTCATAGATCGAATAAATGACATTAATAAATAATTAAAATAATGAACAGATAAAATAAATCAATATCGAATTTAACAAAAATTATTTTGTCTTCTCTTAAATTATATTATAATCAAGCTTTTTTTTTCCTTTTTATCTTTTTAAATTGATATTTATTATAGATGTCAACTTTTCAAATGATTCATTTTACTATTAATATAATAAAATAAAAGTTAATCATTATTATTATATATCGTTGAGTAGCGATTGTTAAACATCAAAAGAAATCTTGTAAATATACTAGATTTTTAAGATAATATTTGTCATTCGTCTTCTGTTGAAATAATCTTGAATATTTGATTTGCATAAACCATTTTGATCACGTAGATGTAAACATAGACTTTTCAATATTTTTATTTTCAGTCATTTTCATTTGTTTTTAAATTTTTTTGAACGACAAATGCAATATAAATGATAAAAATCCCCTGAGACTTATTCAACAATGACCATATGTTGGATAAAAAACGTATGAAAACAAAATGTTTGTCAATTGATGACATAGATATTCAAACTGTTGATGATAATCACTAATTATAAATAGATAGATATAATACCTGTTCAATAAATAACATAGATAAAAATAATAAGTCAATGAAATCTTTTTAATTAGTCTTTTCAATAAATGAATAAATTAAAAAAAAAAAAAGAATTTTATTTATTCATTTTATGTTCAACCTATTCAATTCAATTATCATTATAAATTACTTAAATAAATTTTTATTAAAATAAATTCGATTATATATATATACAGAATATCGAATAGTTATAGAAGAAAAAAAATCCATATCGATAAATAATATTATTATTAATAGACTTATTTTATTTAAACATCTCTATAGGTTAATAAGTCTTCCATTTGTTTAAGAGAATAGACTAATGGATTGAATTAAAATCAATTATTTATTTTGTTCATATCTAGATAATCACTTTTATTTTCTATACTACCGATAATTATCTCTGTCAAACTTATTCTTTCGTTTCTAGTTAGATCTGTAACTTGTTCCTATTGAAATTCTTCAACAAGAACAACAACAATAATAGAATCTTCATTAATATCACACACTCGAACTATATCAAATATATTAACATTATATACATATATGACATAGTCAATGATATTTATTATCTTTACTTTGAATTTTATTGAATAAAAAAAAAATGAAAAGAATAAATTAGTTAGAATTCGATCTCTCTTATTAAATCATTCGACTAGTTCCTATAATAAACAATAACAATTCTTAATATAAGTAAATGAACTTGTTGAGGAGAATGTCTATTTATGAAAATCGTTTAATTTGTAATAATAGAAGATAAGAAGAGTAAAAGAAAAAGAAAATATCGCAATATTGCTCGGTATGTTGATATTACTGATAGATAATTAAAAAGCATAAAGATTTATTATTGTAATAAAGTGTTATGTTGTTGATGTTTGAGTTGATAATGATGGAGAATAAGAATGATTAGGTAAACTAAATAATTGTCGATTTTTTGCTTTAGCTGCTCGATCACGTTGTCGTCGATTTTTAAACCAATTTGCAACTTGTGTTGCTGTTAATTCAGTTATTTGTGCAAGTTGACGTTTTTTTATTGGATTTGGATATGGATCTTCTAAATACGATTTTCGTAATAATGAACGTGTTCGTTCTTTGAAACAATGACTTTTTTCTTCTCCATCCCATATTGTACGTGGTAATGGATATTTTTTTCGTACACGATATTTATCAACCTATATTAAATAAATAATATTATTTAATATATATATATATATATATATCGAAATATAATATTCATACTGGTCCTAATGGTCTTCCACGTAATTTTTCAGCTTCTTGATAATGTGCTTCCATCCACATTGTTTGTAATTTTGTATGATGATTACGTGTATATTTATAATTTTCTAATAAATGATAAACTTCTTGATAATTTCCCAAATGAAAAGCAATGAGAGCACGTGCACGTAAAATACTTTCATGTTCAATTAATATATTTGATGATGTTGGTGAAACTTGTAATGACCACAGAAATCTTCCTAATCTTTGAATATCACCATTTTCTTCTAATGTTTCACAGACACGAGCTATTTGTTCAATAGAAAAATTAACTATTGGTAATATTGGACAAGATGAAGAACCTATTTCAAATAGACTTATACTATACATTGGATATAAACAATTAAGAGAACTATTTGAAAAAAGAGCAGCAGCAGCAGCAACTGCTGTTTGTTCTTGAAAAAATGATGATACTGTTGAACAATCTGAATGATGGGATATTGGAGAACGAGAACAACCACTTGATGAAATAGATGATGAAAGAGCATCCACATTCGCTAAAAGCGAATGCGGTGCTGAAATAAGACTGTTCAATGATAACGTTTTAACGATTTCTGTTTGTTAATAGTAATTAAAATAAATAAAGATAAACTTGTTAATATTGTTTTTATATAAATTGTTTTCTGCTTATTGAAATGCAATAAATGGACAGATTGAATCTATATGATTTAGTTATTAGTGTCTATGACTAAACTCTCTTTCTCACTTTCCTTTCTCTTAGATGTTTTGTTTTTGTTGTTGCTGATCATCGAATTGATTTCGAGTATGATTTTCTGTATTCTCTTGTGTCTCTTTGCGATTGCTTGAAATAATTGTCTTATATCTATAGTCTAATCAGTGTCGAGATGAAGGATGAGATTTCTTTTCTTCTATCTTGTTTACTATTGGATAGTCGATTAATTTTCTCTCTTCATTTATGTTAACACTAAAACTTGATTAGTATTATGAATAATATTGATTTGAAGAGAAAAGAATTCCTAAAGGTATGAATCAATTGTTTGTCTTCGATTGAAGATGTGATCAATTGAAACAAATAAATTATTTGAATATTAATGATTGATTGTATCAAACAAGAGCAAAAAAAAGATAAAATAATTCAATGATTACTAATTAATAGTTAATAGAATTGAAAATTTATAAAAAAAAAAGAAAAGTAAAATAGAAACATCATGATAGTATTAATCGGATTTAACATATTAACAAACTAATTAATTGAAAAAACAACGATTAGAGAAATAGTTTATCTTCTGATTTATTTTTATAAATCGAAATGTTATTTGTCTGATAATATTGAGTTGAATGGACAAGTTAAAAATGATTTATTTTATTGGAATTTTATTTGTTTATAAATGAATAATTTAATATTGTTTGAATATAAAATAATGATAATAACCATCGATACTTTGACCATTTCTTATTGTAGGTTAAGAAAAAACAAACATGATAGATTTTATTTTAATTTGATCAACATAATTTTAGTAAATTTTGAGTTAAGAAAACTAGTCATATTTGATATAAAAAGAAAGAGACAATTAAATATATCATGGAAATACACATGTTTATGATTTCATTTAAATATGTTCTTCCTATTGAATATTAATCAATAGAAATGTTTCTCTTCCATTATAAAAAATAACTTTAATAATAATTAAAAAGAAAAGTATCAAATAACTTTTTTGATTTTCGTTAATTTATTGAAAAAGATTATTTTGTCCAGTTGTTTTGTTTAATTAAATAGTGACTCTTGTCAAAAAAAATCTTTCTAAAAATAGTAAAATTTTCAATGAATGTAAATAATATCTCTAGTGACATTTGATTATATTATGTATAAATATTATTCATGGACAAAAAAGTTCGTTCTCTTTCTTATTTCATATCATAGATAATTATTTAGTAAATATCTATAGATTAATTGTCAACATATAGAAACCGAACAATAAGAGTTTGATTCATCTAATGAAATAGTGAATAGGTTTTCTCGGATTGTCTTTGTCGTTTTGTTCGGTAAAATAATATAGTTCGACTTGTAATGTACATGTCACTTATAAAATGTTTAAAAAAAGCGTGATATTAAATCTCGAAATTCACTATTTTTAAATCGAATAATATCCAATTAAAGAAGTTTATCATATGAGTCGATTTTTATTGTTAATGTATGTCATGTTTTTTATTTTTATTTTTTGAATCTCTATAGAAGGAAGAAGAAATAAGGGCAGAATGATATTGATAGATAAGTCAAATGAATAATTAAAGGACAGATTAATTATTTGTTTATTGAATAAAAGAAAAGAACTACGAAGAAAAATCGATAGAGAATATTCGATAAGGACTTATGTCTAGTAAAAAAAAAAGAAAGCTATTTGATATAAAAACAAGTGTGAGATGAATGGGCATGATGAAAGAATTAAATCTAATGATTTAAAAAGTGTTAATTTGTCTTTATCGAATATAAATATGTCAATTGATTAAATAGATTCGACTAATAATATAAGTGAAGATAATATTCAATGAGTTAAAAAGAAAATATTTCAAATTTAATTAAATAGAAGATTTATTTTAATTTTCGATTTTGTCAAAATAAACAAACGTCAGATGAATAGAATATATGAATATGATTATATGCTAACGATAATCTAGTGATCAAAATTTTAAACAATAATAGTTTTTTGTTTATTTGTAATCTATCGAATTTAAAAAATTATTTCGGTTGTACAGAGTTACAATAACTAATATACTTGTTAACTGATATTTGAAATTAATACATTGAAAGTTTTATTTGTTGAATATGTTCATTTATTAATGCATGTATATATAAATTTCTTAAGAATAAGAAGAATATGTTTCCATGATTATAATTCATTTAATTAATTATTGTTTTGCATAGAGAATAATCTTTTGTTACTAATGAATTATATATTGATTTATAAATTTTTAAATAAATAATTGTCAAAAAAAAAAGAAATTCTTTTAAAATTTCTTAATTGTTATTATTGATTTAATTAAATGATGAAATATTTCATATTACTATATTATATTTTACTTTAATGGATAGGCTTCAGTAGTATTTATTGAATATTCTATTATAGACTTCTGAATTGGTCTCAGTGAAAATTTTATTTGAATTGATTGTTAATTAGTTAAATCTAAGTTGAATATAAATGAAAAACTGAACTTATATTCATATTTAATGAAAATTCCTATTGAAAAATTTCAATGTATTTCAGTATTTGAAAAAAGTGAAAGAATTTTGTTAAACAAATTTATTGATAATAAAGTAATGTTAGATGAAAATTTATCGAATAAATAGAAAAAAAGATAATTAATTCTAGAAATATAAAATATGATTAACTAGACATGTCAAAATAAAATTTCAATGAAAATAATTTATATTTGAAAAAAAAATCGAGTATGAATAACATATATTTGTTGCTTGTTCAATATCATTAAAAATAATTTGTGCAAATCGTTTTGTGTGTTTTTTGGAAATGAAGAATTTTCGAAAATATCACTTTCTATTTTCCTAAAAGTTTTCTTATTAATAGAATTATTATAGAAAAGCAATGAGTACGATATAATTATATAGAGAGATATTTGCTTTTTCTTTTCAAAGATTTATTCAGAATTCATAAAATGAAATTGCCACAGAAATCGTGAACATAAATTGATAAAGAGTACAATATTCTCTATTGATTTCCTTAATCGGTAGAAAGATGAAGGAACATTTTGTCAAGAAGCTTTCATATTATCGAATAGTTCGAATTTCTTCAGACTCAATTAATCTTGAGATGACTTAAAGAGTGAAATCTCTGATAGATTTTCTTTATAAAAGTTTTATTTTTTGTTCTAATTAATATTCAATGGTAAGTATTAAGTTGTTTATCTATAAATCTAAAAACAAAATAACATAATTCAATTATTTTAATATTAATTTTTTCGAAAGACGAAAGCAGACAGTTGTTCTTATAGTGCATTATGTTTATAATGATAATAGACTTATCTGAGATTAATATTAATTTGACGTTGATCTGAAATCCATCAATTTTAATTGAAAATAAATATTCATTTTCGAATGTTCTATTGACAATTGAATCATTGAGTTGTTAATTTGCTGACTATCTTCTATGTAGAAAATAACTTCAATTATTATTTTGTATTTTCCAATATCGAAGATTTACTTTGAAATGATAAGACAGTTAAAATCGATTCGACTTCTAGTATGAATATGTATTTGTTATGATATTATATGAATTTTATAAAGATTAATTTAATTCATTGAACAATAACACACAATTCGTCGTCATATTTTTCAAATATGCCAACTTCGTTTTGTCAAACAAGCATTTATCATTATTTCATTCGAATCAACTTTATATGATCACTTATTTAATATTCAAGTAACAATTTGTTTGTCTCAAAGCTATGAAACACAATGCATTCATTGAAAATAAATTTATTTTTGAGTTGTTTTTGTTGAATACTAGTCACTACTTTATTATGAATACTAGAAAGTAACTAACTTATACTTTAGATGATTCAATATCGAATCAATCCATTTAATTGTCATATGAATTAAATGACATGAACAACGGAACAAATACATCTGATCACTAGTTTTCGATATTTGTATTAAACACTAATGTCGGCACCAGAAATAAAAAAAAAAAGGTAAAACTCAAAGACAAATATTTTGAGAATGGCAACAGTTAGCAATCCGCAGTTTTCACTAATGGAAAGAGTAGAAGTCAAAGTATCTTTTCCCTCGATAATATATAAGACGACATCCTTTTAAAACTAATCATCTTTGAAAACCATGAAAAAGAGTACATGAATATGACCTGCCATCTAGACAAATTTTGGTTTCGACCTTTGATTTCTATAGAGACACTTCAGATCTACAGTTCAAGATACAACGCAAATGGAACCATCTATTTACATGCACAAGTAATACGGAGTTTTCCTGATTTTTTTACTAAGTTTTCACAGTTTTTATCATAATAGCCATACATTTGGATGAAAATTTAATGAAAAGTGAGAAAGCACGTGGTGCATTGAAATATAGATCTAAAGTGGGAGTGGGTGTGGATGTTGGAATGATTGAAAGGATCATCACACGCACATTCCATATCCACCCACACCCTATTATTGCTGACTGTATTCTTCAAATACTCGAAAAACTTATCGGTTATCTCAACAAATGGGTATTTATTTATGCAGCACTTACCGGTCAAACATTTGTTCAAGCTGGTCGAAGCTTTATTGAGTTGTTTAAAAATTGTGGTTGGACAGCAATTATCAACGATATGCTCGTTGGAACTATCATGATGGTTATCAATATTGCCATAGGCCTCACTTTCTCTGCAGCAGACGGGCTCTTGATCTACTTTTTTTTTTGCCCGATTCTGCAAAAAAAATTCCAACGATTATTATTACATCATTCATCAGCTTTCTAATCAGTACATTGATGAGTGCAGTTATGGCATCACTTTTAAGTTCTTGTGTTCGTACAGTATTCGCAAGAGGGAAACGGCAGACTTTGTACTTGAAGATAATTTACACTACTTAAACGCACTTCAAGCTACTTTAAAGTACTTTTCTGTAATTTTAAAGTACTTTGATGTACTTCAAGTCTGCCGTTTCCTTCTAGAGTATTCGTCTGCTTTGCTCTCAATCCGGCAGCACTCGGTGCAACCCATTCCGATCATTTGCAAGCTTTAACCAATGCTTGGCACAAATTTTATCCGCACGAATTTGCCACCAGTGGCTATGCTCAACATTTACCGAAGCCAATTATGTCAAAAGACATTTGAAAACTAGTTTTTAATCTATGTTTCTAAGAAATAGAACGCTTGTAGTGCATAGAAACTTCAAGTAGAATGTCAAATCAATTTATAGAATAAATAATCATATATTTGAAGGAAATTTTTATTAGATGTGCAGGCGGATTAGTATAGAATATACGATCGCATCTTCTCAACTATACCAGAAGAAGTGACAGTTGAGAAACAACAAGTTCTAATAAATTCAGGTCCCATTAATATAATTTTGCAATCAAAGGAGAGCCAAGAGGTCGATCTGTCTTATCGTGAGCGTCATACCTGACGAAAGGTGATGACTTGCTGCTAGCCTATAGTTTTCAACGCAAAAATGATATCTGACTGTTTTCTGTTAAACAGAAGCTCAAGTTGAAGCAATGAAAACTACAATCTATGACTGTATCTGAAAGATACTGTTTCATTGCTAGAATAAATGTATTTTCATCAAGAATTGACTACTGCTAAAATAATAAAGATTATTCTAATAATTTACCCATTCAAGATCACACAATGAATAAACAACATCATGAATAACAATACTGGCTATAGCCACTATGTCTATGACAGTATACGTGTTGCATTGAGTTATATCAGAGTGCGGATGTGCGTGGTGAACACGGATCGGGTGATGACTATAGCTAGACCCGCACCCTATATTGGTGAAAATGAATTACTTGAAAAATTCTTTTTTATTTAAAAGAAAGATATTGAAAAACAATCTGACATGCACTAAGAAGTCATTCAGAGAAGAGCATCAAACAATATCACTCTCAGTTTCTTGCATTATATATTGATTAGCGATTTATTTTTCCAATGAGTGTTATATTTCAATAAAGAATTTTGAGCATCAACACACTATATTTCATTTTATTAATCGTATATTAAAATCATTTATGTGAATTAAATCATCTCACATTGTGATGAAAAGATTTAATAAAAGTGTCTCATTAACATCAATCAAAGAGTAATATACACAAGTTATCAAAATTCACTAAAATTGAGCGCCCTCTAGTCATTTATCCTTTATTAAGAAGGCTAAAATACATTTTACGCAATGGCTATTTTATGTGTAGATTATCTCAAGCTTTTTTGATCGTTGTTTCTTCTGTGTAAAGCTAAAGTTATGTTTAAGAAAAAGACAGAATAGAATCTTCTTATTTCCATATCAAATAACACAGTGAGTGCAAAATAACTTTATCAAAAAAAAAAATTCGAATTCATTTTGATGAAGCTTTTAATGCTGTCTTCACATAATCGACTAGAACAACATTAACTATCCAGTGAAATATAAAACTAGGTGTATTTAAAAATTGCACTTAAAAAAATGATTACCAATTTGGTTACATAAAGTTTTTTTAACTAAATAAAATAATAGTATTAAACTCATTTTATTTTAATCGTAGATAAATAATTCTATTAAATCAGCTTCAGTTTAAATTAGAATGTATTAACAAATTCTTTTAAACCAAATAATTTTTATTCTTTTTTAAGGTGAAATAAAATAAATAATTCTAATAGGTTAATTTTTTGAGATGAAATTGAATAAGCTAATTAAATTACATTAAAATGGTTCTATATTATATTAATTCAATTTAAAATAAAAATGACACTAACATATAATAAAATTGTTTTTCCTATAATTTCATTCAAAATAAAAAATATTTACATTTCATAAAAAATTAGTTCCACTGGTTTGGATATAAATGAAATAGTTAAATTAAACTAAACTAAATCCAAAGTTTTTCATTATGATGTGAAAAAAATAAGCGTAATATCACTAGTTTTAGTAAAAATAAATAAAAAAACTAATTGAGCAGATATAAATACTATCCAAGAACATCAATAAGGTTTTGAAATCTTTAAAACAAAAACTGCAATGATTTGGAACGTATATATGTGAAGATATCAAAGTTTAGTTGTATTTCGGAAAAGAAATAGAATGTGTATCGTAATGCCAAATTAAAAAGTATATTGACTCTAACGATTTTCTTCATCATTGTCTAATTGACAGCTCTCAATATTGGAGAATTGTTTATGGTACACTTAGAACACTCGACATGTGTTTGGTATGTATACCGCATGCATACTGATGTGCTGTACGCCTACCAAATCGATACCTATCGGCATGGGAATATTCTATTTAGGGTTTTGTTTCATTTTCCTTAGACAGTGTTTATTATGATGCCTTTAGCAAATCCTACGTCTCTTTAACTGTGAATTGCGACAATATCGAACAAAGTAACACAGCTACCATTTGTATTGGTAACAAATAGTTTTCAATCTAGGGTCTTCATGATCGTTGTTGTTGCTATTGTGCTCTTCTATCTTGTCATACTCTGCCATATTAATCAACAGCTATGATACATGACAAAAATCTTATACCTATATTTTATACTAGGATGTTAAACATCATACATTTGCTAGCCATCTTATTCAAAGAGCTGTGAGAAGGAGTAGAAATTTCTTATTCGATAAAGAAACAACAGATCACTTTAGATAGGATTTTGCAAGCATATCTCGATGATGTCTTATTCATTCTTTCAGATTATAGCAAAAACCGAATGTCGATGATTAGAACAACACTATACTTAGTACGCCATGGAAAAACAGAATGGAATACTATGGGATTAATGCAAGGTTGGGGTGATTCACCATTAACTGAAGAAGGTATTCGTGGAGCACAAGCTATCAGAGATGCTCTTAAAACGATTCCTTTCGCAGCTGCTTACACTAGTTCAAGTCAGCGAGCCATCGATACAGCACGAATTATCATGGAATATCATAAAAACATGCCATTGGAAACAGATGAAGATTTACGTGAAATTTATTTCGGCAAGTGGGAAGGCCTCAAATATCGACAACTGGCAATCGAATTTCCTGAAGAACATAGAAATTTGATGCTTCATGCAGATAAATATATACCGGAAAATAGTGGCGGCGAAACGTATCCTGCTATGTTGACACGAATGGAACGAGCATTGAAACGCATTGCTACTAAACATAAGGGTTCTTTTGTACTTATTGTTTCGCATGGTATGTCGCTGTCAAGTATCGTGAAACATTTACAAGGTGTACCATTGAAAGATCTACGAGTAAACTGTCATCTTCCCAATAGCAGTATCAGTACTATAGACTATGACGAAGACGGTCAGTTTCACATTGCCACCATCGGCCGAACCGATCATTTGCCAGAAGATCTTCGATAACGACTATTGATACATAAACCATGCTTCCGTTGATGTGTATTAATGAGTGATTTATCAGCTTTTTTCAATAAAATATCGTTCATATCTGAAAAATAATGAATATTATCATAAAAATCGAATGAAATGATAGGAACGAGTGCCATAGAAACGAAACTCCTATTACTCTGTCTGTTTTCAATCAATTTGAAATCAAAAACAATCTCAAAATTCTATGTGCCATCAACACTGATGCATCTGCATGGTTTACAAGATGCGATAGGTTGATCTTTCTGATAACAAAGAGTCGTGCAATCACGATTTTGAAATGTTCATGTCTCTTTCATGAAAAAAGAAGCATTGTGCCGAAGCGAAGGATATTCAGTGCTGTCGAATCTAAGGATGAATTTCTTCAAACAGTCAGTTTATCACAAGTATCGTCCACTTGTGCTACTGAGAATTGTATGAATTCAGCGCTTTAAGGGCTAAAAATTGATGACAATCACAGAAATCGTCGTGATGAAACAAGTGAGACAACTTAGGTAAAAATGTTCATTATTCTTATTGTATCATACGAGCCCAGACTCATCCTGTCAATCATTAAAAACCCTCCCAATTTTTTTGCCGAACAATTGTTCATCAGTCAAAGAATTTCTAACTAAACTAGTCTAAGAGAATCATGTTTTTCTTCCGTCCAACGCTGGCTCAAACATCTTAGCTGCACGATTCAATTCAGCACCATTTCATCAAATTTCATTTTCTCGGCTTGTCCAAAGGTAACGCTGTTACATTTTTGACACAGTTTTTCTCGATTATCCCAAAAACTAAAATAACTAGAAATCTCGTTCGAATGCCATTTAACAAAGCTCATCTTGCTTTATGTATACTATAAAAATAAATTATATTTGGTTGAAATTTCGAATTTTCACAAATTCGTTTTGGAAGCGTAACGCTGTTACATAAAAAGAGGGTGTGGGTGTGGGGTGTGCGTGTGCGTGTGGGTGTAAGTGTTAGGAGGAGAATGATATCCATATCTATATCCACATTCACACCCATACCCATACCCACATACCACACCCACACCATCATTTCTTCCTTTCTTTCATTACTTTGATAACATGGGATAGTTGTTGATTTTGCCAACTCAATAATGTGATCAAAGAAAAAAATTATGTTCAGAGACGTCTAGTAAATACAAAATCCAGATCGCTATAATACAAAGTTTATTATATTAAAGAATTCCTCTTAAAAAGTACTTTATAAATCATTCGAATTAAAGAAGTATAATATTAGGATTACATTTTTCCAAACTTGCTTTATTACAAAATACAATAATTTGCTTTTAACCTTTTACAATGAACTGAATTATTGTAAAGAAATTATTCCTTTATTTAAACTGAAATTTATTTGAAAGAAATATCATCGACAAAAATGAAAAATAAAAGATAATTTTTTCTTAGGACAATATCCAAATTGAACAATTGTTATATATGGATAACAATTTAAACTAACGGAAAATAACAGGCAATTATGTTGCTAGCATCTTATAATGTCACAAAAAGATAAATTTTAAAGGATATTAAAAAAATCTCTTTCGAAATTCACATTAGATATTTATTTACAATGGTTCTTAAAAAATTTTTGTTTTGATTTTGATTCTTAAAAATATTTTTTTATTGTCAAACTTTTATATGAAAAATAGAAACTTAATTATTTGAAGAAAAACAAAACCATCAAAATTCTATTTTGATCGTAAATATAAAAATCGCAAACTCAATAACTTGAACAAACACAAAATCATCAAAGCTCTATTTTGATCTTGAATATGATATTATTAACATTATTGTAAATCCAAAATTTTATCCTCTTTCTGAAAACCATTTAATTCATATTAATCACATTATTGATGGATCGCAATTAACAATTAATTTGCTTCAGTTATCAATGCAAATAAAGACACAATATGAAAAAATTGTCAAATGAAATAAATAGTTTTAAAGAAAAGAATTTTTAGAATTTATACAAGCCATTTAGATGTGTTTTAAAAAAATTAATACACATCGTATACAATCCATTATGTTTTGTCTACCAGATTCGAAATGAAATTAATTCATAAAATAAAATAGGTTTATAAACTTTAAATAAAACTACAACCAGCTGATCAATTTGGGTAATAATAAATGGCCGAAAATGAAGCCGAAAACCGAAAGGACCGAAAAACATGTGATTGGCTATCATCCATTTGAATCATATTTATAGATGATTCAAACGAATGATAACCAATCGCATGTTTTTCGGTCCTTTCGGTTTCATTTTCGGCCATTTATTATTGGGAGAGCGACAATTGGTCGAACGACAGTTAGTCGAACGACAATTGGGCAACGTCAATTGGTCGTAGCGACAATTCGGTGCTACTACAATTAGTCGCAATGTAAAATTGGTCGAATATTTAATAGAAGTCTAGTTCTTTTTCACTTCTCCACAAACTTCAATCTACACACATTAGACTCAACCACACAGCACAGCATGATGGCGCAGGTGGCATGTGAGAAATGTGGATGCTGCCTACAGAATGACAAATAGATGACCTTATAAGTTAGCAGAAATTTGATGCTGACATTCGCCTTTTGGATTTATCGAAATGTTATAAGAAGATGAAAACTATATTCCTCGTAGAATAGCAAAAGTCGCAACAGATAGAAACCTCGAAATAGGGAAAAGTTGTGTGGATCGTGCAAAATGTTTCAAGTAGCTACAACTTGTTCTGGTGTAACATTTTATACACAAATCCAAGAATTCCAGAAACATTCATATTTCCTCTCATATTTGATATCCATGCGCTTGAATAGATTTTTAGACAGTTTCTAGATCTTTGTGTGTTATTTCTTTGCGATCCTAGTAAAATCTTTCGGTAATTTCATTTCTCAGCATTGCGACCAATTCTACCCTGCGACTAATTGTCGTGGCGCCCAATTATCGCTGCGACCAATTGTCGTAGATCCTTTATTGTTACCCGATCAACTTCACTAGCAGACACAAATCCCAACCAACAGGAATAAAACATTATATGTGCCACTAGTTACCTATGATAGCCCACAAAATTCCATAACTAACTCTTATTTAAATTTTCTTTCTTTTTTACATACAAAGCAACTATTATCCCAGTGTTAAAATAACTTTTAACTACTACAAAGGTTTTGTTTTTTCATATTAATTCTTTACTTTTCTTAAGTTGCACCATTCCTGTTTTTATGTAACATATATAACTGTCTCTTCCATTTTCTTTTATTTCAATTTGTTCCATCTCATTTCTAATTTTAAAATTTATATTTTGCTTTATGTGTTTCCTATTGTAATGCAGTGTCCTGAAGAGTGTTTTAATATTTCAATAGATAAACATGAAACGCGTCGGCGTTAAATAAAATCCGCATTATTTTTATTAAATTTAATTCAAGCACATTATCAACGTATTAAAATTTTTTTTCGACTTCATCGATTGCTGAAAAGCAAAAGCTGAGAGTAGCAGATTGATTTATATTATTTAAAAAATATAGATTGATCCGTTTTCAATTGATTAATTTACACCCACACTCTTTTGCCACGGACACATAAACTCATCATCTACTGATAGGCAATCGCTGTTACCGTCACACGTAGAGAATGCATTTAGAATGTCAGACAGCGCTTCACGGCACCTGTGCAAGAGGTCCACGCCTCGTTCATCGGAAGTAAAAAGGTAATTAATACTGCCATCGCCAGCTTTGACTACTAGTAAGTAGGTAATCTCATTGCTATTGTGCTTAAGACAGTAATGCTCGTTCGCTGAGCAGTTGGCCACATGACGACTAATGAAATAAGGAATTTTTTCCAAACAGTCCAGTCCATCACAACCATTAGCTCTATTTCAAACGTTGTCACATCGTGTATCTCGTGCGTTGCAAGGCCACTGATTACAAATCGTTTTGTCAGACTATTCTCCATCTGTATATACCCTTGTAAAATAACCATTGCTCTCAGAGTCATTAGATGTCATCACTCGACGTTACCTTTATATTGATTGTTTTCTTCTTTCATCCTGTATATTTTTTCCTTTTCTGATGTGAGTCATGGTTGACTGTTTTTTTTTGTTCTTCAGATTTATTTTTTCTCTCCATCTCATTTTTTCTTTGAGTTTTTTATTCTTTTTTCCTCTCTTCGTCCGCTGTTGTTGTTGTTTTTAATATCAAATAAAGTAACTGATCGTATTCCAAATAGTTCGCTTTATTCGGACAGTACGACGTCAGAGACATACAGGTAAACTGTTCAAGTTAATGTTTTCTCTTTATTCAACCCGACCCTCTTTACATGTCAAATTGACGCTGACTCTATAAATAGCGGTTTGAGATGTATACCGTAATAGAAAAGCTAACAGCTACGGAGTTTTTATGAATAAAAACTAATTTAAAACCTGTCTTTTATCATCTGTTAGTAATATACATATATAGATAACGATAAACGAGAAGACTAGATGAGCCAAAGAAAAAAACAAAAAAAAGACTTAAGATAAGAGAGAAAAAAACACATGGTTTAGTCATCATTGTGATTCAACTGGTGCGTCATTTATGCAAACAGTCATACTTTTTACAAATTATTTCTGGTTGCGTGCATTTCTCCTCATCATGTTCATTGTTCTGACTACTCGATAGAATGTAAGTAAAAAAAAATTCCTTTTTCTTTTTCTTTTACTTTTTTTCTGTTTGTTATAATGACAAACAATGAAAAAAGGCTAGTCCAAGTAAAAACGTCATTAGTTGTGCGTGCCCATGTCCTTATTGGTAACCGATGTAAAGTTATGAGATGGTTCAATTGAAAAGACTTAAGTGATTTTATTTCTGTGAACTTACAATAATTTTGAGACCGAGTAAATTTTATATTGTATATAACACATTGAAATAAAGTATTAGTATATACTCTAAAAAAAAGGTTTCGTATGAAACCAATTCTCAACACCTGCAATAAATGGTTTCGTACTAAACCTTTTCAAAAAATTTCAAACAAGGTTCCATAGGGAGGATTTCGTACTGAACCTTTTAGACCAGATTGAAAAGAGGTTTCGTACGTGCTAATTCGCACCAAACCTTTTTTGTCATCGAGCCAATAACTGACGAGGCAACCTCCAGAGGTATTCAAGCAGTTTAGTCTCCACCTGGTAAGCGTAGGCAGATCTCGATCAAGTATGGAAAGCTAAATAGAATTCGTGCACGAACTCTTTTTAGCTTTTCATACCTGATCGGGGTCTGTCTACGGTCACCAAATAGAGATTAAACTGCTTGAATAGCTCTGAAGCTTCCCTCATCAGTTAAAAATAACACTTACGCGCCAAGTAGTTTCTCGAATTAGTCTATAGTAAAGAGCAAATGAATTAATTTTATATAATAAAATAAACTTATCCATGCAGCTCATGTATGAGTTGATCTAAAAAGACAAAACAAATATTTTTATTTTCTATAGTGAAACTTACTCATGATTTTGATACAAAAGCTGATTGGAAATAAAAACAAGGTAGTCTGGATTAGATGATAAACATATTCACGAGTGTCGTGTTGTGGTCAATCTGTAAGAGAAAAGAAATTAATTTATTGAATACAACAAACGTACCGGTTAATTTCCAAGGTTTCGGAAAATATTGGGTTCGGCAGTGTTGCTACCAAACCTATAATTATATACAATTAATTAATTAACCCTCATATCACCACCTGTGATCAGCGCATACTTCATGAAGTTTCTTTTCAACATTTTTCATAAACAGTATCTTGAACTAGTCACTTGAATTTGTATCTCAGTAGATGGTAATATGGCATACTAAGAATATATATATATCCGTCTAAATTAGTTGCTGTTAATTAAAACTCTAAAATGAAACTTTTGTTCAAACGTGTTTTTTCATGTGGAGTTCATACGGATCCCAGGTGGTGATATGAGGGTTAATTAATTAGAATACTAGTTTGTAAAAAAGTCCTTACTTACTCATGTGTATTCAGATGCACAGGATATGTTCCACAATATAACAAGACATTTACACAGATTAGGGGTGGTGCATTAGAATTAACATTAGCATTTATTAATACTAATTCTAATGCTTTAGCATTATTGGCATTAGTGTTAAGT
>CAJNOP010000987.1:40983-63750 GCA_905250075.1 Rotaria sp. Silwood1
GAATAGGATCATTCAATTGGAATGCGACTGAATTTTTCTAGTTGAAGAGAGAAAAACATTTGTTGTTTGTCATTCGCTTTTTCAGAGTTGAATTAATAATAATTTAAAGGTAAATGACATTTGAAGACAAAATAAATTATTTGTTATATATTGTCACGATTAGAATGGGTTGTCATTTTGATGCCAAATATTACTGAACACAATTTATCTATTGCTCTCATATTTCAGGGTTTTTCACTGATCTTTTAACAGTCATTCGTTTTCTAAACGTTGATGGATTTTTAATTCACTTTACATAGGTTTCAAAGTGTTTTAGTTCATAGTCCAGTTTTCAGAATATAGGACACTTTTAAGCTTTTCGGGATCATGAACCGCTTAATCTGTCAAAATTACCACATCGCATAAAACTAGTGTACACAGATGTATTTGGATTACTGAGAATTCGAATATTTTGGCTCTGATATCCTGAAGGATTATGCTATTATATGGAAATAATGCGTTTGGAAAAATTTTTTCTATTTGTATAGAGAAAGCCTACATGAGGAAATATTCTTTTCTTTCCGGAAACGGATTTTTTATTTCCCTGGTTTTTTCCATTATGGTTATAACAGATTTTCTCTAACCAACCAGGAAAATAAAATTAGTTTCCTGGAAACTAATACAACGCATCAAATCCAACGGAAAAAAAGCGCCAGATGGCATCAACAATAAAGCTATGATTGTTCTAGAATATTCAAAAGTTTTTGGTAATTCCAATGGTCATAATACTTTTTTGAATATTCTAAATTAAACAGCGTATAAATTTTACACAGGTACATGACTTTATGTGCTAAAGAAGACATGTGAGTTTCACACTTTAGTACTAACCGCGCTGCGCTGACACGCACTTTTCTTGAAACAATTCTTCAAAAGTTTTACAAAAACGAGAAAATGATTTAGGCAACTAAAAATACTGACGAGAAATGACTAAAGAGAATGTTAAAAAATAAGCTATTTTCTATAGAAAAAACTGTCTAGATATGGACAGTAAGTACTGTTAATATTCAAAAAAAAAATCCTTTTTCTACCAATATTCTTGGCTTATTTTCATTATTCTTTTTCTTGTTTTCAGATTTACTTTTGTGGTATTTATTTATTATTACAAGCATTTAAATTCTATTCGTATTGTTGATTCATCAGTAAAATGACGAACACCAACATCTGAATACATGATCCACTTAATCTGACATTCTTCCTCATAATTCTGAATAAAAGAAAGTTCACAATTGAAACTGTATCTCATTCATTGCCTTTTGTGAGTTGTAACAGATAGAATGATACCTGTGGGGTTATGTAGAACTACAGTATAGTTATCTGACGTTTTCTATACTTTTAAGTGACCAAATTCATCTTTATGCTGATCAGTCGAAGTAAGGCTTTTATACTACATGAAATTCAATATTGTACTAAGCTTATTATTTTTATCTTTTTCGGGAATTTTTTTCTTCGTTTTATATTCTGTTTAATTAAGAAGATTGTTAACATGTAGAGAAAACTTTTTATCTTAAAAAAATTTTAATTTACTGGAAATTAGGTCATTTTAGAAAAACAAACTAAATTTTTTGAATCATGTCATCCAACATATGGCCAAGAACAGGACCAAAACGACAACGAATAATGGTTATTATTGGTGATGATAGTATCATTGATCAAATTGAAAACAACAACAGTGTATCATTCTTAAAACAAATTATTCTTCCGTCCGATGGTAATAGTAGTGAAAGGTTTGATAAACAGGTTAGTGTTAGATTATTCTGATAGAAAAAAAAAGAATGTATTGTATTCAGAGCAAGGTTCAACCATCAGATAAGAAGAATAAACCTAAGGATGGTTCTTTGATTTGTGTCGTTTGTGGATCACCAGCACATGGATACAATTTTGGTGCAATTGCATGTGAAAGCTGTAAGGCTTTCTTTCGTCGTAATGCTCGAAAAGACTCTGTAAGTTTCAGAAAATATTACATCATATTTGTGATGTTTAGATGAAAAATGTTGTTCGAATCAAATCTATTTTTTTGCCATCGTAAATCTCAATAGAATTTCTATCATCTTTCATAAATTTGACAGGAGTTCGATAAGTCGATCGAAGCGAATATTCTTTTTTTGCCAAAAAAAAACACACAGAAAAAGTCGATGATATCCGTAAGTCAATTCGTGGGATTAAAACGTTTAAGAATCCTCTGCATTTGAAAAGCGACAAGTATAATATATATCAAAATGTCCAAACGAAGCATCTCTTTGCACCATTAACTTTCTTTCAAAAATATCATTAGACTATTCGAAATTGACTCACGAGAAAACCTTTCAAGGTGCTAAAAAGCTGTCCCACTGAGGATGCGATGGTTAGATAGGGCATAGCCAGAAGTGAAACAGTCTAAGTTGGCTTGGGCCCAAGTTGTTTCTAGAAAGAGTTATGAGCTGTTCAAGTTATAAGCACAAGTGCCAATTCTACTCGTGAATGTTGGTTTGTCGAACAGGCAAAGACCTATTAACTTGAAATTTTTATCATGTCTATTCAAAACTGTGTTTTTGATGAGCTGAAAGTCTCAACTCCAAAAGAAAAGGATGTGAAGAGAACGAAAATTTTCAGAATGTTCTTCTTGACTTTGCAGCTTTTCATGTTGCACTGTTTAATAAACTACATGGCATTCTTTTTTACATTGTCGAGTGGTGTTTTTTGTTTCTCCTAGTTCCTACACTGCCGCAAGCGCATCAGTGAAACATGAAAAGCTGCAAAGTTAAGAAGAACATTTTGAAAATTTTCGTTCTCTTCACATCCTTTTTTTCTGTGGAGTTGAGACTTTCAGCTCATCAAAAACACAGCTTTGAATAGACATGATAAAAATTTCAAGTTAATAGGTCGTTTTCTGTTCGACAAAATCAACATTCACGAGCAGACTTGGCACTTGTGCTTATAACTTGAACAGCTCATAACTCTTCCTCGAAGTAACTTGGACTATTTCACTCCTAGCTATGCCTTATCTAACCGTCTTATTCTCAGTTGAAAAGCTTTTTAGCACTTCGAAAGGTTCTCTCGTCAGTACATATTAGTAATATTAATGTTAGCATAAATTGATCGATTATTTGATAATAACAGAGACTCAAATTGGACCTGAATATTCGAATGATATAATTGGTTAGTACATGTGTACAGTTTTTAAAGTTGTCAATCTTTCCGAATTTATGTATTTCCAGAAATATAATAGGAATATTAAGAGTTAATTAAGATTTCATATTTCCACAGATATTTTTAGTCTCAAAAATATAAAAATCTATTTTGACTCTGTACTCAAAAACGAGTGGAGTTATGTTTCACAAATTAGACCAAAAAAAACTACAGATAGAAAAATGAGAATCAGCAGACTTGAAAATTTTCTGAAATGGACAGATACTTGAAAAGTATCTCATGAGAACGCTATCTACAAACTGATTTTGCTTTCACCTTTGATAGGAACATAAAAACAGAATCGATCTATTGTTTTTCATTATATAGTTCAAATCACAACAGTACAGATGACATAGAATTCATCTGTTTTCTATATAGTTTTAACGATCACCAAAATGCTAATGTTTTTTTTTTTTATTTAGAATACTCTCCCGTGTAAAAACAAAGGTGATTGTCAAATAACATTAGAAACACGCCGTAATTGTGTGGCATGTCGCTTAGCCAAATGTTTTAATAGTGGAATGCAGCGTGATCGACTTTCTACGGTATCAATAAAACAAAAGAAAAATTTTTCCTAAAACTAAGTTCTAGGATGAACAAAAAGCATCAAAACATCGTCAAATAGAAGAAAATCGAAGTTTAGCATTGAATTCAAATTCTCAAACAAATGAACAAGACTTTCAATTATCATCATCCACATTTTTGGACGATGTAAGAATATTAAAAAAAAAAGAAAAAAACATGATTTCATTTATCTATTCTTGCATTATTCTCAGTTATTTACATCGATAGACACAAATATTCTTCTCACAGATTTTACTTATCTTCTATCACCTCAGCCACAACAGACGCTACTCAGTCCGGAAGATTTACAACGTGTAGAAACTATATCAGTTTTTTATCAAAAGCGTATTGAGTTTGGTAAAC
Organism: Rotaria sp. Silwood1; assembly: GCA_905250075.1. Lineage (NCBI taxonomy): Eukaryota > Metazoa > Rotifera > Eurotatoria > Philodinida > Philodinidae > Rotaria > Rotaria sp. Silwood1. The sequence continues at coordinate 45,115 of CAJNOP010000987.1, forward strand.
GAGTATTTTTGTTGATCTTTTTTCTTTTCATCTTCCTATGTTTGTATCTTAGCGGCTCGTGATGGTCTTCCATGGGATCCATCAGTGCATGCAAACACATTTTTACAAGTTCTCAACAGTCAATCAGTAGCAGTCATGCGACTTTTATCATTCTTCAAACAAATACCTGAATTTATTCAATTAAATGTAGATGATAAAGTTACCTTGGTTAAATATAATCTTACAACAATTCTTGGTATAAACTGTGCACTTTCATACAATACAGAAACTGGTCAAATCATTGAAAGTACTTCTGATGTACCAGTAAATATGCAATTCTTTCCAGTACTTCATGGTTATAAAATGTGTATGCAATCAGGAAAGATCTTTCGTTCATTTTTACATATAGCGAAATATGATCGGAAAATCATTGAATTAATACTGATTATACTTATTCTTACAAAAAGCTTTTCAATAATTAATCATTCTGATGAACAAATATTCAATGATGAAATGTCTATATATCGTGCACAAAATTATTACACAGAACTATTGTGGAAATACATGGAAACAACGCATGGATATAAAAAAGCAATTGATTTATTTAGTCAACTTATTGGTCATGCCATTTCATGGCAAATAATTCATGAAGAAATGCGAAATGATATAATGCGAACATTATCACCAGAAGATATTAATGAATTATTGCCAATTGTCAAATCATTATTGCGCATTTCATAACATCTAACTAAAAAGGTCATTTCACTGAGAAAAAAACATTTGTATCCGCTTTTTTTTGACTATAAGGTAATTACTGACACATCCACGTAGCGTATGAATGGTCTTTTCCTTTTCTTTTTGAAAGCAAAAAGAAAGTGAAAGTACCACTTCTAACTTACGAGGAAAGGTCCCCAGGTGTAAAGCTCCGTTTCGACTCTGACTTTGAACATTTTGTAGAGCTCAGTGAGTACAGCACCTAATATAAAGGGTTCGTCTGATAATGGACTTTTAAGGAACCGCGAGGTACCACAAAGGATGTTCTATAGTGATTGGGGATAAATTGTTAATGGTAGTTTTCATAGTTTATATCGAGATAGAGAGCTGAAATTTTTATCACATATATATCTAATCAAGATCTTTTATTCCTGAAAGTTTCAGCTCTCTAACTATAATTAGTAGTAAAATACATTGACAAGATCAGAATATATAAATTTTTGTACTCAATTGCTGCGTTATTTTCACCGTCTAATCCAAAAATCGAGCACGAAAATTTATGTATTTCGATCTTGTCGATGTATTTCACTATTAGTTATAGCTAAAGGACTGAAACTTTCAAAAATAAAAGATCTTGATTAGATATATATGTAATACAAATTCCAGCTCTCTACATCAAGACAAAGTATGAAAGATACCATTAACAATTTATTCCCACTTATTATGAAATAGCCTTTAGGGTACCCCGTATTCCCTTAAAAGTTCACTACCGAGACGAACCATTTATGTCACGTGCTGTACTCACTGAGCTCTACAAAATGGTCAATACCAGACTCGAAATGGAGCTTCACACTTGGAGACCTTCTCTCGTTAGTGTGGCTTTTTTGTCTATTATAAAATGTATTTTATGTTGTTTTATATTAATAATGTTCGTTTTACTTAAATTTGATCAATGTTTTCTATATAGATTGTCTACTAGTCAGAACGATCATCATAAAAATGCATACCATTGTTAGGTTTTCTCGTTCAACCAAATCGCAAAAAATCGACCAAAATTGGATTTTTCAAACAACTATAAACAACCGACCATACCATGTATTGAACAAATCGAAAAAAAAATTACCATGAATAGAGAAGAACATTGTAGGAACGTCCATATGAATTCGTTAAGAAATTTCTATTTTCTCGAAAAAGTAATATTGAAAAATAATCGAAAGTTCAATTGTTATTTTTCAGCTATGAAACAAACTCATCGACGAATTTCTTTAAATTTTCCTTGAAAATCATATTCGATGTCACAATGGAAATAGAAAATTTCTTAGAATTCTCATATTGTAGAAAGCAATGTTTTGTGTTTATCTATTATTTATTCATCTGACACTTAGACATTGTTTACAAGTTAGAATATCATGTATATACATGAAAAACGAAAAAGAACTATTTAAAGCATGGCGTTTTAATAAAATCGAACGTTAAATATCAAAACTATCTATTGAGACTTCCATAAAATGATAATTGATGTTGAAAGTGCATTGTGAATGAAAATAAAACATTGATTACCACATAACTAATCACTGAAATAAAACGAGAACGTCTTAGAGTGCAAGACTAAATTTCAAATGAAAAATCAAGGAGAAAAAAGTGGCTATTGGAGGATCCTGGAAGCCCCAAAACTGTTAATAGTCATCACGATCTACTAGGATCTACTATACGAATACTGAGGATCGAAAAATTAATCAGTAAAAAAGATAATCGAATTTCAGACTTACAATCATGAAAGAAAGTGCGAATTTAGGATATTATAATCTTGCTGGACGTAGATGAATTTCGATAAGTTTGGTGATAATTAGAATTCATTACTATTCAATAAAATTTGCGTTCTTTTCTTGATTCTGGATCACCACGAATTACGATGGGCTTGAACATATTTCAGTGAATTGTAATAGACTACAGTACATGTTTGTGAATTTCAGTAAATCCTAAGGTAATTCGGTACAGGTTGATACAAGCAGAAAAACTAGATTCTAGTGGATTGTAGCAGGATTCTTAATAGAAATCTGAAGCGAAGTATATTTAGGTATTTTGTTTTCATTGACAAGGTATTTGTTGTTGGATACTTTCGTCCATGGATGGCGGATTCATACATGCTCAGCCTCACTTAAATTCAAGCTTGACATTTCGTGAGAATATACTGAACAATCCAAATTTTCTACTCTTCACGTCACCTCACTTGTGTAGCTACAGAAAAAGTTTCTTGGTCCTTGCAATTTGTCAACAGTGGTCTAAGCAGTGCATTGTTTGGTGCGAATGTGCAGAATCTGCTATCAACTTATCAAAATTTCCCCTGTGGGGTTTATCGTATAAAATTTCGTTACTTCATTTTTGAGACCAAAAGCGCAACTCTCTCCTTGACATAGTTAGCAATCCATCCACTCATGATAATATTTCAGCTAGAATAGGTTTGTTTAGACTGAAAGGACGTGCGTATGGGTGTGGGTGTAGATCTTCATTAAACCCACACCCACACCCGTTCGTACGAAACCATATATGTATTCATAAAATAAGGAATCGAATAAAGCAATGAAAATCCACCAATTATAGATCGATCATATCTTACATATCAATGTTTTTGTTCGAGTCAAAATGACGAACAGAATGAATCAAGTTGAATTAAATCATTATTTCCTTCAAAACTAAACGTGAACTTAAACGAGACAATGTTAGTTAATATAGGTTCCCAGACCAGGTCCTCACTATACATGTGATCACCAATAATAATCAATTGATTTAATTGTATTATAGGATAAAGTAATTGTTCAATAGCCAAAAGATGAAAACAATTAACATGAATCGATAGTTGTTGTAAATATTTAAGAGAATATAAATACGTATTTTCGATATGATAATATGAAGTTATTTTTGTATTAAGTGAACGTAAATAAGATATAATTGAATATAAGTGTTCTATATCGACAGCTATATACAATATAGTACGCAAATAGATTCAAAATAAAGTGAGAGATTTAATTTGTTTCATTTGATTTTTGATTGATTTCCAACGATTGCTATCAATATGTGATAGACTAAATAAATATAAAGCACGAAATATAAGTTTCATAAACTCTATGTACGAGATGAATCGATGAATCTAGATAAACATTGACGCATCATGTCGATTCATCAATTTAATTGAACCAATTCGAGATGATACCCAACTAACCATTCGATAGGTATTTCGATGCGTCGATTTTGGCTTTCGTTGGGCGTCGAAATTTCAAATCGACCTCTGAAAGTGTTATTTTCCGATGGGTCGAGGGCTCGGTGATAGGTTGTTTTTACTATCAGTTTTCAACCGCTCGAATAATCGTTTCCGCTGGATCGGAATTTCATCGAAAAAAATAAATTTTATCCGATAGATGTCTCAATTTCGAGTTGTCCAGACCCATCATATATAAATTTCGAGTCGTCGAAACCTACCGAACATATGCGGAGAAGTAGATTTGAATAGGGGTACTTACGATTCACTTTCGTCGAACAGCTGAGCTAAATATGAACTATTATTCGTATATCAAAACGACCTTTTTAATTCATAAGAAGATAATACTTATTGTTTTTCATGCTTTTTTATTTTATTTTTTGAAAACTGAAAATAATACTTTTTTGTCCAGAGAGAAAACTTTCTTTTAAACATTAGAAATAATATTTTTCATCCAGAAAAAAGATTATTTTTTGAACACTAAAAATTATATTTTTTTATCGAGAAAAATTTTTTTATCATGAAAAAAAATTTCATCAAGAAAGAAAACTTGTTATATCTCTGTAAGTGACACAAGAACTTTTTTTTTATTTAAGATTCCGTATAAATTACTTATGGAATAAATATGATGTGCAATATGCGATAATCGATCAATTTGCACGTGGAAGTATGAGGTCAATATTTAGTAATTTTTTTTAAATTCACAACGTGGACATTCATTATTGCTGTCGTAGTCAAAAAAGCATGCGAATTTTATTTTTAGTTTCAATCGGTGGACGATCAATTTTGATCAGAAAATTCTGAAATTAAGGTGAATTATGAAGCAAACTCGAATAATTCTACTAAAATTATTGAATAAAAATAAAGAATATTTTAAAATCGGATTTTGAAGTTTCACATGATCAAGATTATAGACTTCTCTATCAAAACTGTTATTATGATCGGTTTTACTCTTTTGAAGCACTCAAAATGGTCCTTTCAATATGTTTGTTTTAGTCGAGTGATTAAAATGTGTTAGAGGAGTCAGTAGTATTATTTCCATGGGTGACTTCTCTCGAAGTACTCGAAACTTCGATGAGTGCCGAGGTGTCGAAATATATACAACGAGTCGAAAATGAGTCGTCGATAGGACACAGTGTCCGAGTCCTCGGAATTCGATGGGTGTCGTGGGGACCGAAATTGAAACAGAACGAACAAAATATATATACATGTATATCAAATTTTCGACCGCTCGTCGCACCTATCGCATGCTTTTTTTTGTTTGTTTGAATAGATATACCGAACGTTGGCAGAAATGATTAAAATTTCGGCATTTATTAACATATTGGAAATCAAGTTGAATGCGATGATAAATGACAGATGCAGAGTGAAGCCATTTATTTATGATAATAAACATGTAAGAATATCACACATCGATAAATTGTCGAAAATTTTGTGAATTAACTCGATGGATAATTTACTCAAATAATCCATCATATATTCCTTCTTGTTTTATTTACAATAGATTGATAACAGTTGTGTATGTCCTTGGATCAGGCCCCGCGAAAGTTGGGGGGTGTAGGGGGGTGTACACCCCCCAATAATTAATAATTACTCATTCGTAGCCAACAAAATCCATAAATCTTTTTGAAATTTTTTGCTAGAAAATTCTGAAGGGATGTTTAAATTTTTCGCTTCCCGAAAACATGACCACCGGAGCGTATTCGACCTAGAAATATCTGTGATTTTTCTGTTTTTAACGCAATTTTACTTCTGTCTTCTTTTTGAAGAGCTTTATTTTCCAACAGTCGTCACTAGCGTGGTCGCCTTCGGCGGCGAAATCTCTAAGAGTTATCGCAACACTTTTTGCTTTCGAACAACATAAGGGAAAAAGAGTTTTTCGTGAGTCTGAAAAATGTTTTCGCTTCGCGAAAAATAACAATTGTGTAACCGCAGTTAACTTAGACAAACTTCCTATTGTCCGATTCAAAATAAAAGGCAGGTTACCATTTTTCGAATAACTTTTGATAGGAACGAGATAGAGAGGTGCGGTTTTCACAATTCGAAAGAGGAATGTCTGGGCCATCGATCGGTATAGAACTCATTGAGACGGAAGATGCTTTTTTTTATAGGCACCTTTGGATCAACACTTTTTCTTTTGAGTATTTTCATCAATTTTCACGATAATCTCAGCTCAAATTATGTCAAAATGTAGCTCAGATCACCCTCTTTTCGCTATAAAATTATCACATATTTTATTATCTCTCAATCGCTTATTATAAGCGGGTTTAACAAAAACAAATGTTAATTTTATAGCGAAAAGAGGATGATTTGAGCTACATTTTGACATAATTTGAGTTGAGATTATTCTAAAAATTCATGAAAATACTCAAAGGAAAAGTGTTGATTCAAAGGTACACATAAAAAAAAAATATCTTTCGTCTTAATCAGTTCTATACCGATCAATGGCTCGGACATCGCTCTTTCGAATGGTGAAAATCGCAGCTCTGTATCTCGTTCGTATCAATAGTTATGCGAAAAATGGTAACCTGCCTTTCATTTTGGATCGGATAATACTTTAGTCAACTTTTCCTTTGAAACAGCTTGATATAGAGCAATTTGCACCAAAGTGGTCGCTTTCGATAACGGCAGTATCGAGAAATTTTCTCATATTGGACTCGAGTTCTCTTCTTGAAAATTTGCGAGAAAAAATCAAATTTTTTAAGGAGGTTGCAAAAAGTTGTCGCTTCGCGAAAAATGATTACATTTTAGGCCCGCAAAAAAACATTAACATCAGATCTGATGCGAAAAAAATTTTGCTTCCCTCAGTCTTGACTGCCTTGAAATCTCGTCGCACCCCCCCCCCCCCCCAATCTTGGGTCCCTCGCGCGGGGCCTGCCTTGGATACAAGTATATGTTAATGAATGATGTTAATCAGAAATAAATTCGACTTCGTATGTACCTTTTATTTGCACAAATAATAAACAATTAAGATGAATGCGATTGTTTGAAGTGAACCAAACTCAAATGTGTTAGTCCATATTATACTTTTTCCGATTACGTTTAAAGAATGATTAGTAGATGTTGCTAGCTGGCAATGAACTATTTTCAAGAATTTAGAATCGGAATGTCCAAAGCCAGCTGTATTTCGAATCCAAATTGCATAGATCATTTTTTTGGTATTCTATCGGAATTGACAATATCAGTTTTGTGGGATCGAAACCGTTAATACCGACTCCGATTCCAAGTTCGATTCGGAATCGACCATTCTAAATTTGAATGATATATGTTATTGCAGCACGAGAGTATAGGTGTGCTTGTGTCTCGAAAAACAAGTTACCACAATGTGCTTGTCTCAGCAACAAGCTTTACCGGATGGTACAGATAGTGTCTGCGTAAATCTTTATTCTGTTATTGTGTGAAATGAAAATTTGAAGAAATAAGAACTTCCAGTATTTAGTTAATAATATAAATAATGAAGATCAGAAGAGTAGAGTTTTCATAATGGTTGTTTATCTGGGAGAAATATAAATATATTCGCTATGGTATTATTCTCTCTGAATGAACTCATCAGGTAATTTTGGGCAAAACTAGGTGGGGATGTAGAAAGTTAAGTCAATAGAAGTGCATCTCAAGTTTTGCTGTTAAAGATGATAAAGCGGTCGAGTTAGTATGGAAGAATAATTTGGCGAAAAAATAAATTAGCACATGAGACAAGATTGTGTTACAAGAGAAGTGAGATAAATTATAAGTCTTCGTATGAATTATTACCAGTGTACGAGATGTGGATTTTCTTATTTTCTTCAACAACACGCCGACACCCACACCCACATGTTTTTCTCTTGATACTTGAAATTTAAAAAAAATTTAAAAAGATATTCATTTTATTTTGATGATTTTTGACAGTCTTTCAAAGAAAATTAGAATAGTGAATGAATGATGTAGATAAGGATACATATTTTATAGAGAACGCTTTTAGAGGATACATTTAAAAAACTGAAGTATATAACTGTTAATTTCAAATTATTAATATTTTTTTAGGCTTTCAAATATAACCTAAGATTTGAGCTTCAGCGTATTGAACAGAATTTTCAGGACCTCGTTGTGAAGTAACAAGTAGTCGATAACTTCTAAAAGCAATTGTATTCGAGAAATTTTGCGGTGGCACATATGTTGAGCGAGCAGGAGCGATTACAGGATCAATACCTGTTGGGCCACTATATATCAATGTCCAACTTGAGCCGAGATTAAGTGCCCCAACGTCTGTGGCATTTGTTCCTTCGAGAGTTATTGCTAGTGGATCACGATTTGGAAAATCATTTGCAGTTGCAAAAAGAAGAGCAACAGCCACAGAAGCAGTACTTATTGTTGGTGTTACATAAAAGCCAGTATTTACTCCAGGATCATTTAAAATGGCACTAGGGGAACCTTGAAATCCAAAATTAAGATATTTCGTACTTAACAAACCATCAATAACTTTTGGAGGCTCTTCAGCAGGACCCGAATATCTGCCATTATAAGCACCCGTGGATTGGCCAGCTGAAGTATTATATAAGCCGACAATGGGATCACCTGGACTTGTTATTGAGACAATTGTTTGTGAAGTGTTTGCTGATGTCTGTGTTATTGTTATAGTTGTAGCCATTGTTATTGTTGTAGTTGTAGCCATTGTTATTGTTGTAGTTGTAGCCATTGTTATTGTTGTAGTTATTGTCGTCGTGGCTATTGAAATCTTCACTGTTATGAGAAGGAGACAAAATCAAACATTATCTGCTGATTCATTAGGTGAAAAATTGATGGCAATGCAATCTATGCACAGTCAAAATTTATTGTTTTATTAATGATCAGTTTTGCCATCCTAACGAATATCGAAAATAGTGAATTTCCACTCAGCTTTCTCTCTAAGTCGAAAAGTAACGTACCAAAATATATTCGAGCCTTTAGCGAGACTTTATGTACACATTTGTGACTGCAATCAGTCAGAGTAGCTTTTTCAAATATGTATATCTTATATTTTTGAGCCTTTATATGGTAGATCTCATTATCAAAATCTTTCAAACAAAACGTCTGAAATCGTTGGATTTCAACAGGTCTGCTGTCATTTGTTTGCTTCCTAATTTTAAAAATTTCAATAGTCCTATTCTCGAAGATTATCAAAGATTGTAATGACATCATATTCTCTGACGACGGATGAAGAAATGAAAATTTTTTGCCAGTTTTTTTGAAGCTATACACGAACATAGGCTAAAAATCTCCATAAAGAAGGTTTCCTGTAATTTTCTTTCCTAATTGGAATGAGTGAAGCGGGCTCAGGCTAGTGAAGAAATCTGAAATTTTCACAAAGTATAGCTGAGCATCTTCTGACAGTTGGATAATCATTTTAATGACTATAAAAAGCATGAAGACAATAGATTCGTGTTCAATGCCATCGAAATAGAATGCATCAACTATTATGAAATGTGATAACACCCAAAACAAAAAGATTATACATTATATTAGTCGTATACCTTTATTTGTCCGTTCTTTTCATTTCCTTTTTTCCTAATCGTCAAGGATGAGTTTCGGTTTGAGTGTGCGTATGAGTGGATGTCGGTTTCCGTGAGCATATCTACATTCGATCTAACTATCTAGTGACCTACCTATCTATCTAACTAACATGCTGAACTAACTCCTTCGGTATCTACCTATGTGTATCACTGCCTATCTATCGATCTAATTATCTAGTTAAATTCCGAAGCAGAAACTTTTCTCCTTGCCTCTTGTAATCTGTATCGCATCTGTTCGGTTTCCGATGAATATTCAATACAGAATGTCTTCAACCTTGGTTCTGTAAGTTGAGCAAATATATCGATAACATAAAGTAGATTATCACCAAGGATTAGTGTTCATAAGCGATGCAATAAAATTCCAAACACTCTCCTTAAATCGATGGGACTGTGAGTGTGGGTTTGCATCCGAATGAAAAGGAGTCTGACATCCACACCCACACTGTGGAAAAATTTCAAGGAAAAAATTCACAATAAATGATAAGTCAAGTTTTGACACTTTAAAATTATTTTTTAGAATGTCTCAGGTGTGTCAGCTCTAGTCACGACCAGAATTAAATCTTGAGATCTTGATATTTTGGAATCATATATGATATACAAAGGTCGAAATTCCTATGCGGTCAAATCCAAAATCTGTTGATCCTCCAAGTTTTCCAATATCTGAAAATCTTCTGTTTTTTCATGAAACGTCTGTTAAGTATGCTAGTCTTATAGCCTTCGTCAAGTCATGCAGAAATTGATATTTAGTTTCTATTCGATTCATGCGCTAGCTGGAGCAGGGCAGACTCAAAAGTCAATTCTACCGAAAAATAACCTCGAAATCTAATTGTCTTATTCTTTGTGAGTTTTTTCGAATTTTCGGTTTAACTATTGGATATAGGGGAGACCCATTTCAGTTATAATGTGTTGGAGTTTTACAAGTAAATGGACAAATTTTATAGGCAGTTCAATTGTAGTATCAGCTACTATGTTTCCCAAATTGGCAAGTTCCTCTAAATAATGGGTTCTAGAGATTTAGGTCTGAAAATTACTTGACATAGACGATATTTTATGTTCTATCGAATGGTTAAATCGAAATTTCTAAAGAACGTTCATGAGGAATAAAACAGCCAGATTTCAAGGCTAGTTTTCCATTAAATCGTTTTTTGAAACTGCTCTGCTGTAGTTAGCCCATGAATCGAATGAAAACCAAACCTCAATTTCAACACCACTTGACGATTGCTGCATAACTAAATCTTGTCAGGAAAAAGTAGATGTAAAACTGGCAGGAGCTGCATGGAAGCTCCAATATCCCGATCAGGATATAGAAGGTCTCTTCCCATTAAAAGAGATAGGGATATTCCTAGGACTATATGATATAGTATATTGGTTTGACCACCGTGAACCAAAAATGAATTTAAAAATTTTTGTTCTTTTACGGTCAGATGTTGCCAAATGGCAACATTCGATCGAAAAAGGGCTAAACGAATAGATCAAAACAATTTCTATACCTTCTTGTATTTATACTATCAATAATTATTGAAAACTTTAATTGTTGTACTTGAAAATGAATACGAAATAGGTTCGTTATAAAATAACTGATAAACTAATATGTACTTTGGTGAGCAACAGTCAGAATAAGGATTCTTACTATATTGTAAGCCATCAGGACAGGATAGAAAAGTTGTGCTGTGCCCAGCTCTGATTCTCATCGTAACTGGTAGCTGTAAGATCCATGCGATTATCGCTATTGAAATCACCCAGAACAAACCCAAAGCTCGCAGTTCTTAGTTTATATAAGCACGACTAGTTGAATGTTAGATTACTATTGAGGGGGTCTGCACATGAATGAACATCATCTACGTGACAGTGCGCATGTCTTGGGGTGAAACCTCACCCATTTTATATGGAGATAAGCTGTTCGAAAGAGTTCTTCTCTTAGCTTCAATCTTCGTTGAACAACGAGAGTAAAAGTCTGAATCTCTTCTTAAAAATTAGGAACAGTATATGAATTCGTATTTCCAGTAATTTAATTCAAGAGTCGAAAGATCAGCTGTTTCTCGAAAACAAACTACGTAGTTTCTGCCAAGCCACGAGGAGTTTCGATGCATTTGAGGTCTTTCTGACATCGAGCAGGTTTACTTGATTCTATGCAGCGTCACATAGTTCATACGTCATCAAGTGGAGTTGAAATATGTCTCTTAAAACAACTCATTTGATGATACTGATCTGTGTTGTATGCTGATTGTACACAGAGTTTAAATCGAGAGAAAGTTATTGAACACTGACACATTACTCCTATAGGTCCTGAACTTTAGAAATTCAAATTTAAAGAGTAATGAAGTTAAGCAATGTCTTCTTTACACATTCAACAACTCTTTAAACGAACATAAGTACTCATCAGTGATATTTGCTGTGATAGTGCTGCTTCTCGTCATCGTAGTTCCAGTAATGATAATGCTACTATTCACATTGATTGATGAGCTACCTGAAATGTGTTAAATAAGCCGCATTATAATGATATACTGTACGAAGCCTTGATGACTCCTCTAGATCGACTCTTGCTACTAGCCTGGAGAGATTTTCATGCTTTGCATGGTGATGATAGTTGGCACCACTGTCAATCAGAAAACATATAGTGCCGGAATTCTGTACAGCTCTTTAAAAATAGCAAATTACAGAATTTTTTATGATATTCAGAATTGCCAGAATTACAGCATGATTTATAGCTAGAAGGCTTTGAATTTGGAAATTTTCGAACGCTATTTAATCATCGAAAACTTCAAAAGTAGATCAAATGACTGTAAATGTGCGACTTAAACTTTCGAAACGTCGGGATTATCCTTTTCAGAACCCTAAACAATTTCGATGATTAGTTGTATTCAAAGGAATACAACTTCGAACTATCATTATTACCAGATACAGATCTGTTCAACTTCTTGTCGAAAAAAGTTGAATACTATTCGTTGTCGCTCTGCTACTACTTTTTATTGTTATCATAACCATGGTATAATTAGATCCAAGAGAAAACATGTAACAGAAGAATGTATCTTCATCATACAGAGCCATTTTGACATTATTTCATTTCAATAACTAAGAATATAGTTATGTGCAGCAATACATACCAGATGAGAGTCTTGTTGTATCTAAGCTTGATTCTTTGCCTGAAGTCAAGAACACAGTTAGCCCAATTGCTCCAAAAATGATAATGGTGGTGACAATTACACCAAAGACAATCTTCAGTTTTCTCTTCTTTATTCCATTTCTGCAAAGAAAAATAGCAAGAGGGGTGAGCTATTAAAGAAGAAAAAAACCAACATACGTGACAGAAGCTGACTTTGTTTCCATTGACGAATGATCGATAATGTTGCGTTCTATAGCAATATGGAGCTCGTGAATCTAGAAATAACATCAGTTCAGCATCAACACAGCTCAATTCTGCTCTGATTAGTATTGTCAACATGATATGAATCAGATGTTAGTCACTGTTCTTTACTAAACCAGGTTAATTAATGCAGGAAACTGGAAGATGTATTATTTTTGGAATGATATTTAGATGATTATATGAGATATCGCTCTTCTTCCTTCTTTTAGTATTTCTTATTCTCTATGTAACCTATTGCTCATATGTAATGAATGATTTTTGATGAAGCTCAATCGAAAAAGATACTAGATTCCGAGAGTGAAGTCTCATATGACTGAACTTGTTGATATTCTGAATGACCGTTGTTCATCTTCTTGTGTCTTCATTGATATCTAACGGACTATCATGTACGAGATGTTCATCAGTGTTGAACCTCATATGTGAAGGATTTTCTGATGTTTGAATCATCCATGCAAAAAACAATAAGCAAAAAAGTCAACACATTCGTGATTTTCATCGATTTGAGATGTAATCAATTGATAAAAATCAAGCAATTATGATTTTTTGGGATTAAATTGAAGGTTTTAATCGATTTTTCGGTAAGTTTGATTCGAAATCAATGTTTTTTCATCAATTATCATAGCTTCTTTCATTCAAACCCAATAAAGCACTATAGGAACAAAATTAAAATGTTCATAACTTATTAAGAAAGCGCTAGAAACTCAAATCCTTTTAGAGTTTTTAGTAGAACATTGAATAGTATCTATAGACAAAAAAAATCATTGAAATTGAAGGGGGGGGGGGGGTCTGAAAAGGTTCCTTCGTAAGCATCCTCTAAAGTCAACCTGACACTTATTAATATCTATCAGAGCCGATTAGACTTTTGATTTGATTATAAGGATTCCAATGATAATCATGAAATTAATAATTATAAGTGTCAAAGCATTGATAGGGAAAATAAAGATCGGTCTTCAATAATTGTCAGTGATGTTCAATCACTTTTCATTGATTATAAGTGATTGTTGATGAGCAATAGTGAAGATCCTGATTTGTATATGCCAAGACAGGACTATTCATTTAATCTTAACATCTCAAATTTTGATAGATAGGTTAATATAATGAACTTAATCTCCGATGCACGTACCATGGAGGATTGCCAATCCTGTACGTAGACCAAAATTCAATAAAAAAATTAACGTCATAACCATTAACCTCATCATGAGTCGTTTGTTAGCCAAGAATATTCATAAAAAAAGTGGCTATACTAGCTTGTTTGTTACTAAGGCTGATCTCTTTTCCTTCATCTTTCTTTCTTCGTTGCCTTGCTTAGACACTCTAGTAAGATGATTAAGAAAGATAGCTGGAAGCACATACATCATCATTGGCAACAAATCAGTTAGTATGGTATGTTCGTGGTCAACAAGCAAGTTGTGAAAAAGGCTTGTCCCTGTCGCATACTTCTTTTATAATGCCAATAAAACCAAACATTTCTCAGCGGAGAAAAATCTGAAATTGTTTACTTTACTTGAGAAAAAACTAGAACTACAATTGCAAAATCTTGCTCACATGAAGAAATATATTCAAACTTATCAATACTAGAAAGCTCTTTTTTTCGATTATTTGTGTCCTTTTATTCAAGATGGATCTCCTTAAATATGCTTCCACTCATCAACCATTAGTTTAAAAAATTTTTTTTTTCTCAATTAAGGAAGGAATATAATCAAGTTTTCTTCTTCTCAACAACCTATTTTTGAATTGTTTATTTTCTCCCTGAGAAAAGAAGACGATCCAATTTTTTTTTTTAAGTCTGTTTTTCAATTGTTTTGTTTCCTTGATTAGAGAGGAATATGATTACACTTGTTTTAGCCCAAAATTTTTTTAAAATTTATTCTTTCCTGCCTTAGAAAACCATATGAAGAATATCGTTTTGTTCAAAACAATTATTTTTCATTTTTTTTTATCCGTTCGTGATGAGGAATGCGATAAAAAGTTTTTTGAGAAACCTCTTATGCGAATGGTTTCTCGCTTTCCTGAAGGATGGAAGGTGATAAAACTTTTTTTTTTTTCAAAAACTTATTTTCGAATTTGTTTATTTTCTTCCTAAAAGAAGGAATGAGATAAAACCTTGTGTTTTGTTAAAATATCCGTTTTTAACTTATATCTTCCCTTTAATTTCAAAGAAATATGCATAAAAAAATCAACACATTCGAAATAATTGAAACACTGATCACACCAGTGCAGAATCGATAATAATTGATTACAGTGAATTATAATCGCTTCATAATTGGTTCTTAATCGATTTCTAAATGATTATAATCAATCGTGCTTGATTTTAATCGATTTTTAATCAAAACTTTATTGATTATAATCTGATTTTTTCCATATTTTTTTATGAGCAAGAAGTAGTATTCTATTTCTCACAAAGTATATTAAAAACTAATGTTTAGTTATTTTTGCTTAATCATAAAGGTATGCTACTTACCTAATAAATTACGGTGGCAACTGACGTTGATAGTTTAAAGAGAAACAGAGCGGACTATTTAAAAGAAAAAACTCATTAAAATAATGAGCCGCACGATTTTCTTTTCTATTCAATGCTTTTTTTTTTCTGTTACAAAAATGAAAAGAAGTAACAGGCCTATTGAATGCAACAGTATTGCTGTCATGGATATAGCGAAGCACTTACCAGCTGCTAGATGTTTTTAAACGTCAATGAGATTGTGCCTGATAGTATCTCTAATTGCAAAAACAAACAGCAATACTATAGTGCTACTATTTCTGATAGTGATTATAATACTGGGCAATAAGACAACTGAACGAAGGCAGACAGAGAATATTATTTACCTAACATATTTTACATAGAGAGATTGCTGAACTTCATCCTCTGATGGAAAAAATTTCTTGTTCTTTCATTTACATACTTTTATTCACGATGGTGAAATCACGATTAATGCTTTTGTTAGTATCTTGCTTTTCTTTTCCAAAGGATAATTTCACTGATATATTGTCAAGCATGGATATTACATGGTGCACTACAATGCACGGAAAAGGCAAAGTATTGAGGAGTACCTCTATGTATCTTCTGCATGTCGGAAACTTTCCATTTTGCTGTAATTCAAGTGAAATTTTTTTTTTCTCTACATTTATTCGTTGCTATGAGAATGTCTCATTGAGAATCCTTGTCCTTTAACATGACAAACTTTCTTCAGTCTTGTGCCGATTGGAACAGCTCTCGTCACATGTGATTTAAGACATAGAAAATGTTAGCTTATGCTCATTTCAGAATCATTCTTTGAGCATATCATGGTTTAGGAAGTAGAATAGATGTTCTTTCGCCATTATTCTTAAATTCAAAATACTATTATTATTAGAGTTCAGTTGGTGACAGTTCTAAATTTATGATTTCAATCGTTCAAATTCAGATCGATTTTCATAAAGTTTTATGTGAGCATCAGATCAATGACAGAAGTAACGCAGATTCATTTCAGAAATATTTTAGCAACAATGGCTGATGTGATCATATTTAACTTAAAAAACTTGTCAAAGATTATTCTTGGATATGAGTATCATTTGCATTGTGGTTCTTCTGATTTGCTCTTGTTGTGTTGCAACAATCTGTTATATGAGGATGTAGAGTTTAGAAGTTTATATTTTATGCTTCATCATGGCATACCAAAGGGCCATAAACCATGTAGTTCTATTCATTTCAATTGACAAATGAGAAGGTTTGTTCCGTTTGAATCTCTTTCATAGGCATCTCTGATGCAACTGAATTGGCAATGATTATTTTACATACTGAAGTAAAAAACTCATAAAAATTTCTCAAGTTGCTGACGTTTCTCGAATAATTATAAAAGAATATCTTTTTTTTTCTCTTGCATTTTGTAATCAGGAAATATTTCTCAATAATAAAGTCATGGTGAAAAAGAAAAACACCCATAAGAAAGAATCTACGGACAGATGGTTAATGAAAAGTTCTTTTCGACAAGAAATCATTTCTTTTTTGCCTACACTGAATAATGGGAATAAAAAGTGATAGAGAGCGGAGAAGAATATTCTACAAAATCCTTTCACGAATTCGACAAAACATGTCTATTTCCATGAAAACACAATATTCAATAAAGTTCAAAGTTCAGATTCTTAATTTGTAGCTTAGAAAACGACAATCATTCGAATGAATATTTTTAGATTATCAAACTGATTTTTGCATTCAGAACAGTTTCCACAATGTGCAATATCGCTCGTGAGCTTCTTTATCGCCAATAAATTATCCTCTCACATCTATTTGGAGACTAATTAAGGGGCTAACTCTGTTTATAGGCTAAAAGCATATTTACAATTAAGAAAAACTTAAATGTGACTTTAGATCACCCCCTCTTCCCTCAAAAAAGTCACTTTTCATCAGAATCACCGAAATTGAGATAAATTCAGGAAAAGATAGCTCGTGGTCAGATCTCTTATAAACGACAAAAATTTTTACTTGGCACTTCGTTTTTTCCAAAAAATTTTGAAGATTTCCGTCATCCCCTATTCGAAAAATAAGCTGTTTTTAACAACAATGTTTTTCGTTTTTTCTCTTTTTATAGGCTTTCGATCGTATTTCCAAGAATTCTCGAAGGAGCTTTATTCTAGCCAATAACTTTTTTTTGGTTTGAAAGCTCGTGTTTAGGACTAGGTGTAACGACAAACTGGATTGAATAGCTTTTCGCCATTCTCGGCAATGATGTTTATTCAGCTATTTCACATATCCAGAGTGTAACAACTTCATACATAATACGCATATATATAGGAGAGAGATAGAAGAGAGACAGGAGAGAGATATATTAGAACAACGGAAAGAGAACAGACAGAGAAGAAAGGAGAATCATCGAGCCGTGTCATCAATATCGGCACACCCTCCCACTCAGATCAGACGCGCTCCTGAGCGTCTTTACAATATCAAAAAAAATTAAATGAAACAGTGGTATGTAGCGAAGAGAAACAATAACGTAACAGAACACATCAAAAGTTGATCATTTTGACCATTATCATACAATAAAAAGTCGGATATAAACAATATCAATCAATAACACTAATAACAATCGCTTGAATTATCTTCCTTTTTTTTCAGACACTTTACAAAAAAACGCAATGAACAGTTACATATAGAGACTTGAGTCTAGTGTATACACAGTGTTTAAAAGAATTTCTTTTTCCAGTCCAGAATCAGAGTATCTTAGCACACCACATTAAAAAAAATTATTAGTAACAAATAGCTGAGCATCACAGCGCTAATCAAACAACACATTAAATAGTTATACAAATCAATATAATATCACAAAATTCAATTTTCTATTAATTCCTCAAAAAAAAACGAAAAGTTGTCACATTTCTTATTTACCTTAATCAAATGTAACGCATCAACGCGGTACGAAAGAATAGAAAAATTTATGCACCCTCTGGGCAATGGAAAGAAAAGAAACTTTTTCACACGTTTCATCACTTTTATCAGTTAAAAGATAATCGACTTTTTTTTCCCGCTTGTTTTGTTTATCTGACATTCATGCGTCGTTGGATATATAAGATAATCAGTTGGATTGCGTGCAGATGGTGTATTGATGATAAATGAAATGACATTGCTTGCGGCAGTTATACAATTAAAATTCAGCTTCTTCTACCCTTGCTTGTTTTCTTCTTTTTCTTTGTTGTCGAGGCGAATAATTTATGTTTTCAATTGAGCTTCAGATGTTGTTAACGACTAATTTTTTTCTAATTTCATGTGTTATATAGCCGGTATATAACTTCTGCTAATATAATGCGTCGCCACGCAGTAGAAGTGG
>CAJNOP010000988.1:1920-25403 GCA_905250075.1 Rotaria sp. Silwood1
CTCTCATATACCCATCTGCACTTTTTCACACAGACACTCACCACACTATATCTCGGAGGCAATCAAATCGAAGCTCTCGGAGCAGAACATCTGGCTGATGCATTACGCCATAACACGGTGACTCTCATTCTCTCTTCATCTCTCTCATATATCCATCTGCACGTTTTCACACAGACACTCACCACACTACATCTCAGTTACAATCAAATCGGAGCTCTCGGAGCACAACATCTGGCTGATGCATTACGTCATAACACGGTGACCCTCATTTTCTCTTCATCTGTCTCATATACCCATCTGCACTTTTTCACACAGACACTCACCAGACTACATCTCCAAGGCAATGAAATCGAAGCTCTCGGAGCACAACATCTCGCTGATGCATTACGCCTTAACACGGTGACCCTCATTCTCCATTCATCTCTCTCATATATCCATCTGGACTTTTTCATACAGACACTCACCACACTACATCTCGACAACAATCAAATCGGAGACAAAGGAGCACAACATCTGGCTGATGCATTACGCCATAACACGGTGACCCTCAATCTCTCTTCATCTCTCTCATATACCCATCTGCACTTTTTCACACAGACACTCACCACACTGCATCTCTACAACAATCAAATCGGAAACAGAGGAGCACAACATCTCGCTGATGCATTACGCCATAACACGGTGACCCTCATTCTCTCTTCATCTCTCTCATATACCCATCTGCACTTTTTCATACAGACACTCACCACACTACATCTCGGAGGCAATCAAATCGGAGCTCTCGGAGCACAACATCTCGCTGATGCATTACGCCATAACACGGTGACCTTCATTCTCTCTTCATCTCTCTCATATACCGATCTGCACTTTTTCACGCAGACGCTCACCACACTATATCTCGGACGCAATCAAATCGAAGCTCTCGAAGCACAACATCTGGCTGATGCATTACGCTATAACACGGTGACGCTCATTCTCTCTTCATCTCTCTCATATACCCATCTGCACTTTTTCACACAGACACTCACCACACTACATCTCAGTTACAATCAAATCGGAGACAAAGGAGCACAACATCTGGCTGACGCATTACGCCATAACACGGTGACCCCCATTCTCTCTTCATCTGTCTCATATACCCATCTGCACTTTTTCACACAGACACTCACCACACTACGTCATAGATGCAATCAAATCGGAGACAAGCTTGAAGCTCGTTTGGACCAATTAGTTAAACGGAATAATCAAGGGAAAAATTAGTGAACATTGATTTCAAAGATGGCTTTAATGGAGAACTATAATTTTGAATTGATTTGGAATTTTCTTTTTTTTTTTAATGCTTTTTTTCTGATTTGAAAATCGCAATAAACTGTCTTGATCGTCAGTTTGACAATGGTTGGTTTTCTTAAAGTAGAACAGGGAAGACATAGAAATTTCTTGTTTTTTTAATCTAGCTGTATATTCCCTCGACTGAAGGGAGGGTGATACGAAAAAAACTTAAAAGCGTTTGTGGGTTTGCAGGTTTGTACCAGATCAAAAGAACAAAAAGGTCAAAAAAAAAATAAAACCATGCTGTTACTATGACAGATCACCCAAACAGAGGTTGTCAACCCTGGGCTGTCGTCCACCCATATTTTGAATTGAGTTTTTTGGGTTAAGGAAATGGTGGGTGTGTGGGTGTAGATATTGTAGTAGGGGACACCCACACCCACATCCACACCCACACCTCGCACGCCCGCACCCCACACCCACACCCACACACCCACACCAACACACGCCCACACCCACACCCACATCCTTGTTTTTATATTTACATTGAAATAGGTTTTTTTTTATTTACTATAAAAATCGAAGAAAAGTAAATGAAAGAGATATTTTACACTTGATCACGAATATGAAAATGCTAATTTCATAGATTCAAATGTTGTAGGATGATTGACATCTGCTTCAACATTTGAAGATTTCGTTGTTCAATCTGTTTGATCATTTTTACTACTGATATCAACGGCATGTTGCATCTGAATTAGAAAAATAGAAGAAATGAATTCGTTGTTTCGATTACTAAGATAGGAATATGACAAATAAAATGTGAATTTCCATTCTATATACTTCAATACTTCTTTTAAAGTATCTTCCCAAAAATCGATCAATTGTTCTAATTCTACTTTATCAACTGCTTCATTAACTAATAAATGTAAAAATGCTTTATTCGATTCCTAAAATGAAACTTAGCATTCTTTGAAAAAATTCTTCTTGTCTAAATCACCACTTTTTATTTCAATTATACCAAGATGATCTTGAAAATATAGTAGAAAAATTGTAGCTTATTCTACGCTCACACCGTTCTTTTTTTATTTTTGAAATTAGTAATTTTACCTTGTAGACTTTTTGTGCGTCCATAATTCAAAGAAAAGCTTCTGATATGATTAAGTTTTTCATTTTAAGAAATACTATCAAAAAGCAGTAATCATAATTCAACATTAATTTGATGTTCGATTAATGTATCAATCATTTATTTGCCAACTAAGATAGATAAATAAATAGCCTATAAAATTTTGTTCATTAAAAACAAAAAAAACTTAGTTCTTCCATTGAGAACATTGCCTAAAAATGAGAAATAAGACTAAATATTAATAAATAAAATTATATTGAATATCTTCGAGCATTGATAACAACATAAAAATCGTATCTTTTTATAATTTCATAAGTTCACGTGTATAATTCGATTTGTGTTGAATCCTAGATAAATTGATGATATTTTATTTGAGATAATTTTCTTTGCATGTGTGCCAATATAGAGAGAAATATGGCAATTGCACCCCACAAACGATTTTTTGCCAACACTAATTGATTTTGTGGACGTAGACCATAGAAAATAATTATGCTTGATATATAAAATTTAAAAGTAACACTGTTCAAGACTGAAATTCAAAAAATATTTAATTCTATTTGTTATCTATCAGATGATACAGTAAATATAAGCTCAATGTGACTAGAACTTACTGTTTCGAAATTTATTAAAACTTGAAGGTTATGTGACAGAATTAGAATAGGAACCTTTCTATAACATATTAATCAAAAGAAAAACCTGAATAACCTCTATAATAATACAATTTTTTTAAGAATAAATTCACTAAAAAAATTATTTCAACGAAAAATTAATAAACTTTAAAAAGATTTTATAAATTTCAACAAAAAAAAATAATAAGTGTCCGTAGATTACCTTCAGACGATGTTTCTTTGAATGAGAGATAGAAAAGTCTAGAATGGTTTGGTTTTCCAAATATTCGTTCTTGATGTATCTAAATCTTATTAGGTTTTTCAATAATAAGGGCTATGGTTACATGAAAAGTTGACTTTTGATTCTGTTGATATCTCAAACAACTCTCTCTCCAAGACATTAACTATGAAATATTCTTCAGTTGCATATTAATTTTTTATACATTCAAAAATCCACTAGCTGTGAAGGGATGACAAAAAAAAAGAAGCTTAATGATAATTGTTGTCGAAATGAATCTTTTTATTTTGTTTAGTAATATAATTCGCTTGACACAGATTTGCTTTTCTATGTGCATCAACTGCTTCCATTAATGATTACTAAGTAAAAATAAATAATTCATTAAATGGTTTTTCTCATTTATTTATTGTAAACTAAGTAAATAATCAACAGGACAAATAATAATATTCACATTTATACTACTTTCAGCTTGTAAATGAAGATAATTTTCAAATTCAAAATAATATTCTTCACATAAAAATTGACAAAAACGAAATAGTGATATTATAAAATCAACATCGTGTAAGTTCTTTTCTCCAGTCATGCCTTCCAATTTATCCCAGTAGTGTTACTAATGAAGTAAAACATCGAACATCTTTTATTTCTTTTAAATAATTTAATATTCACTAAAATGAATTAAAAACTAATAATATAGAAAATATGAAAATTAAAATTTACTTTTCGAACTTCTCATATTACCACTATGTAATCATAGTATACCACGTTGTAATGTTCGTTGAAGCATTTCGTTATTTCTACGTTAATATTTTTGAATTGTGTATATATTTCAAAAAAAAAAGAGAAGAAATCAGATGAATAAAGGAAATATTTTTGCTTATATTTACTAGAGTAATTTTTGTTTTTTCATTTTTTGTTCTTTAATTTAGATAGACAATATAAATTGATTACTTTTTAAAAGAATATCAAGTATTGAATTTTTTTATGCTTCATTTCGATTATTTTATCTGAAATGATTTGACTTCTTCTACTCTATCATTCTTACTCATCGTTAGCAATAACATAACTCATTAAAAAAAATACTTATATACACATTGACTCACAAATTTTTCTTAAAGGAAATGTTTTGAAAAACTCCAAATCCAAGTTTTTCAGTTTCTAACATTCATCAAAACATGAAAGCATTATAAATTAAAGTATGAGTTGAATTCCAACGGAGGTTTTCTTATTTATTTTGGTTAAGAAATAGTTTACTCTATCATTCTAGATAAATCAAATAGAATGCAATTGTATATTCTCGAAGTTGTGAAAAAAAAACTAATTGTGAATTGTTCAGGAATTCTATCCTTGGAAAATATCTGTTGAAAACACAAAGTTTCTATTGAAACTTTTATTTGTATTCTTTGTAGTTTTCACAACAATGAAAAAGAAATCTAATCGAATGATTTTACGATTCATTGTATATGTAATTGAAAAAAATTATGCAATAGTTGCGGCTCCATTTAAACATTGTAATAATTAGTTTAATGGTTCTAATTTCATTGCTATTGTTAAACTTTCAGTTTGTTGGATGTGGATATCATCTTGTATCAACTGAGATCCACACTTTTTTTTGTCTATTAGCCTTGGAATTTACGATTGTCAAAACGTTTTTTTTTTGTATTCTCATCTCAAAATTTGAGCTCTATACTTTCGAAAGATGTTTAACTAATTTTCAAGTTTATTTCATAGACTTAACTAAATAAGATATCAGAAATAAGTAAATTATATAAATCTTTGTTTTTTGCATTTTATCTGAAATAAAATATTCTCAAAATAAAATTGTATTTTCAATTATGTTATGACTTCAACGATTTTATGTTTAGCTTATTGAACAAGTTCTTGTTCTCGTTCACCAAATGTATTTATTTCAATAGATAATAAACGTTTTATACAAGCACTGTTTAAGGATGTAAATTTTTTCTTATCAAAGCGTCGTTTTTGTTAGTAGTTTTATTTGTTATTTGATTTGTTCCACTTGATACTAATCTATTTGCATTGTAACAAAAATGAAGTTCTTCACATTTAAATACTAGAAAAATGAAAGTTAAATAATATATTAGATTTGTTTTATTCTTGTAATATGATGCGAAGTACTATACAGTCTAACTGTACAGATTTTCGTCTTATAGGAACATTTTTTTCTTTCAATAGAATGGTGATTTTGAAATCAAAAATCCTTATGCGATTCGAATTGGACAAAAGATCGCAATATATTGATAGGATGTGATATAAATAAATGTCCCTCTGTCAGCAATATGGATCAGATCTTACGAAAAATTTTTTAACAAGTTAGTGGACTGAACATTTAGAAATGTTCTTTCGTCAAATTCTAAAAATCTATAAAGTACTCAAAAGTTCCTGTGACATATTGGTAGCTGTCTATCGTTGCAGGTATTCTCAACTGAGCACCTTTGATAGGGACTAGATCAGATGTTGTTGACATTTTTCAAAGTTTTGTTCATGTCGCAAATCTTATGGAAATCTATATTTTATAAACAGAGAAGTCTCCATTTACTTTAGGTTTATATCAAGCAAAAAATACTTTAACAATGTTATTATATAATTCTTCGGCTTATTTATCGCTATTTTTAAGCCAATATTTAATTAATAATGGCCCAAATGTATAAATATCAAGAATAAAAATTTCATTATCCTAATACAAAGAAAATTCACAAATAAATTGTTTTACTTTATTTTTACCTTCATTAAATCTCTTTCAGACGATTCTAAACGAGTTGCATTTTTTAATGATTGTTCTTTTGTAAATAGATCTTAACATTTTGATTTTATACGATGTGATAAAGGTAAAAAATCTGATTCAATAAGACTTGTTCATGAATTAAAAATAATTGTTTGAGTATGAACTTTTAAAAAAATCATATACACATATTTACTCAGTATGAAGCTATTCTGACTGACCTATATTTTTAATGTGGTACATGTGCTAGAGATTCTACAAATCTAGCTTTAAGAATGACTGAAATCCCAAAATCACATAGGTTTTCTCGTAGTACTAGTTGTGAACAGTATCTATTGAAACTATAGCTAACAAAACCGTATTTGCTAGTCAGATAAATCCTTTTGTTATCTTTCATTATGGCAAAAACTGATCTGTAATATTTATCTATTTAAAAAAAAATTAGCTAGGTGAAATTGAATAAATACATCTATTTCAATTGTTAACTATGATATACAATTTATGTATAGCCTGAGAATTCTTACTTTTTACTTACAGAATTGTCTATATTTGTAATAAATAAATGTTCGTACAAACTGAAGTTTCAACAGCATCAATATTGTTACTAATTAATTTTAAAAACACTCTGTAATATAGAATTCATGTGAGTTGCTGAAAAATTAGTTATCTATGATCTAATGAACAATAAAAATGATAATCTTCAAACTAAAAGAAAAACAAAACTTCATAATCAGTTATTTATTAAACTTTTTCTAATCCCATTGACCACTAATATAATAGATAAGAATCAAGACATGAAAGAATAATTGCTACAACTTATCGAGCATCGTCATATTTTACTCTTGATTTACCATATTCTTCAATATCTGCTATTAATTTCGTTCAATTAGGTATTGTTCTTGAAATATTTGTCAGAACATCTATTTAAATATGAAAATTATTTAATTTCATTTTTTTCAAGTTAAAAATTATGTCATATTTTTACCATGAGTTTTGGGTGGTAAAATGAACTTAGATAATCATCGACTAATGAATGCTGAAGATTTAATTCTTCAATAATCCATTCTCTTGAAAAACAGCATGTATATCATTTATTATAAATTACAGATTTGAAAAATCGATAATTTTACCGATCAACGCATTTTCTTCCTTTCGTTCCAATAATCTGTAAAGCATTTAGAATTTTATAACCAGTCAATTGAATTTCATTTTCTACGAGACAAAACATTAGTGACCTTATTCATTAATGTACACTTTGTATTAACACTGAGATATAATCAGTCTATCTATCCATGTGTTGTAAAACATTTTTCTACTACTGATAAGGTAATCATGTAAAGTGAGATGTTCTTTTTAAACTTATATTGTGATAGTATTGTTAGAGTTTTATCTATATGAAATGAGATATTAGCAGAGTAATTAAACAAATGAATTTCAACTTTGAAATTTAGTCTTTTACTAGATTCTATCATTTGAAGAATATCCAAAAAATTTCAAGCGTTATTGTTTAATGTTCGAAAACGGATTTGGCTAACAGTTAGAATAAAACTAGAAGAAAAAATCAGATCTAAACTGTGATAGAAAGAAACTGTCTTTTAGATAAAATACCATAGAGTATTGACGATTTTTCTTTGATGTTTATCTGTACTTTATGAAAATCTCTGGTAAGATCTCATATTAAAATAAGTAACCATCTACTAGAGAATATAAATCAATCGTCTCATAATAGAGTCCACACATCACTAAAAATGCTCTTCAAGATTCACTCGCATTTGAACACAGTGAAACATTACCACACAAAAACTATATCGAAGTTCATCATCTAAATGCACAGACTGAAGGTCAATGACTACCAATTTATGAGTTTTTGTTTTGATAAACAAGGTAGCGTAAGGCGGCGTACCCATCACGATTTACTACCATGAGTTGAGAACAAGTTGGCTCAATTTATTGATAAAAATAATTCTTATGAGGCAGGTGTCACATTCTGACACTTATCATTTATTCTAACTTTAGACTAATTATTCTTCTTATGAATGTCATACCGAGTATATCTACATCATCATTATACTTTTTCAAATGATCAAGTTATGATATATAAGCGAGACTAATTGTTCCACGTTGTCATGTTCCTTTCACACTAATATAACGTTTTTGTTCGAGATTTTCTACAGTTTAGTTAAGATCTTCAACAATATTATTAAATAATGGTAATAATGAAGCACGAATCATTTCTTGACTATTTTTCATTACAGAATCGAAAAAACCATCATACATAAAGTTAATAGTACATAAAAGTACTTTTAAAAAACGAACAGTTATATTAAGATCATGTTCAAGTGCACTATATCTTTGTCGAAGTAAAAATGATAATTTACAAAATAAACTACAACTCATTTCATAGCTTCTACCAGTTTTTAATGATGTATCAATTTGAAAAAAGTTTCATGTAAAAAAAATTTTAAACTCAATAAGATCTTGATAAAATTTTTAATCTTTTTTGTTTCTTTTTTAATCAATTAGCAATTCAAATGGAATAAGTCGATAATGAAGATCACCACCTAAACAACATGAAAAACTAAATTTGAATCAAATGATTAGATATAATTACTCATTGCAACAAGACGATCTTTTAATTATTTTCCCCCTATTTCATGAATATTTCGAGCTAAAGCTTCAGATAATTTCTAGAAGAAAAATTCCGAGATATGTGCTTTTGAATTTCCTTCATTTTCAATTATGCTTGTTTTTTATAATCTGCATATCTGGATTCATTGTTACACTATTAAAATCCAATGCGTGTGGAGCATAATCCGATACATTTTTATTCTTGAAAATAAAAGAACAAATTGATTTATTTTGCTTGTTTATAAATTGAATTAAATTATATTTTTTGTTTTTTTTTCGTTCTAATAGATTTTTAGCAATACGAATCGTACTTGCATCTGTCTTTTCTAAATAAAATTGTAATTTTCAATAGATTTAAATGCTTCACAAATACGATCTTCAAGTTTAACTAACAATATCCCATAATTAAATATATTAAGCACAAAGTAAAAATCAATAGAAATATATGATTAAACATTCGATCAAGAAGTTTGTAAGATTTTAAATGAGAATGTTGCCAGTATTTGTCATTCATTTGTTCACTATATGTTCAATCTTGTTCGATCTAAATTAAAAAGTATAAAACTCTAAAACATATTTATTTTCTAATCTACTTTAACAGAAGACCATTGATCATGAGCTAGGGTGTGGGATGGGTGCGTGGATCTGGGTCTGGATGTGGATGTTTTTGTTGAGGTTAGTGTAGGTAAAACACCCACACCCAAAGCAAATGAAATAAACCATAAAAAAATGTCTTAAGTAGCAACGAACGCATTCATACATTCTCCATAGTCTTTCTTTATTCATCCACAAATAAACAGGACTTAAATAAGCGATTATATTGTTAATGTATAAAAACATTTACGTACTTCTAGCAATGATCAAGTATATCAAATTTAATGTAAAGTGAATATTTCTCCTATATTAAACATCTATGATGTTATTAATCTTGATTATTCACCACTTTCCAAAGACATTCATTTAACAAACCACTTTCCTTTTTATTTCATCTGATTTATCAAATGTGCCTCGATCTCTTCCACATTTTTCAGCAGAAAATATTATTTTGAATTTAAAATTTATGCATATTTATAATAATTAAAATCATTCGGCCTCAGAGCAGAGATACATAAAGGACAAGACGTCACGATTTCTGCATTTTTTGTGTCAGTTAGATCAGTTTTCACAGGTTGCAAAATACCTAGAGTGAGAATTTTACTTTTAATTTCATTTTACAAAGCGAATATCACCCGATAATATTTTCTAACTAATGCATTTTATCGTATTTTCAAGCAAAAACAAAAATATTAGAGATGAGCACAGGACAATGCTTTTTTACTCGTTCTGTTCTGACCTGACGAGCGGTACGACAGGATAAAAATGAAAATCTCGTTCTATCCTTCAGGACAACATAGTAGGATCATCCTGTCCTGCGCTCATCTCCGGCTCAGACACATGAATTCAAATGAAGATTAGTCTTATTTACCTTTGGTTAAATTTTTAAAAATTCTCATTTTCGATTCTGTTCGGTTTAAATTTTGAAAAACTTGAACCGTGTCCATCTCTATCCCACGTTTCTGTTTTCTTCTGAACTCAAAACATTTCAATGGTATCTGGTACAATTTCTTTTTTAAAATATGAAAAATACTTTTCTCTCTATCTTTCAATTTTTCCTGTATCTCATTTGTTACATATCTTTAAACTTATAAAGAGTGTCACTTTTTATCAAAATTATCTGAAAAAGTAACAAACAATATCAAGAATCATTTTATGCACGAAAACGTTATATCATTTATTCGTTAATACCCATCTTTAATTGTTGATTCCACATATTAATAAAGATATCTTGAGCGTGAAGATGGTGTTTTCGTTTCACACCCACATCTTTATGACCACCCAGTGTTAATACGTGCTCTATGTTTTCAATAAACAGTTTTGTTATCTTCTTAGTACGATTTTTCAAAATACATATTGATCTCTTCCAT
The DNA here is from genome assembly GCA_905250075.1 of Rotaria sp. Silwood1. Taxonomy (NCBI): domain Eukaryota; kingdom Metazoa; phylum Rotifera; class Eurotatoria; order Philodinida; family Philodinidae; genus Rotaria; species Rotaria sp. Silwood1. The sequence goes on from CAJNOP010000988.1 coordinate 12,488, forward strand.
ATCGAATTAACAAAGACTAAATTTCTTTTTGTCTGCATGTTCGTAGATACATTTTCTTTTCTTTCAGGAGTACTAAACTCGTAATCACTATGTACATAGACCTACAAGTAAACCAAAATTGGAAACGTTCGCTTTAAGTAAAATACTTTGAATTTAACTCGATAATGCCGAAATCAATACTGATGTATATTCAAAAGAATTGTCTTTCTTAGTAGCAAAAGATACAATAGATAAATTGATTATTTTATTTCTATCTCAAAATTCGGTCAATGTATATCAATTGAAACAATAAATTTTTTATCGATTATTTTAAGCTTTGTAATTATTTACGAAGAATTATCTGATCTAAATGTTCTTTCATTTAGCAAATCACATTGATAAACGAACTTCCCAACAATCTTATTCCTATTTTATATTTTGAACTTTTTTTCGATTCTTACAATCCGAGATTATTTAACACATTGCTATTTTGCTTTCAAATGTGAACTCTTGACAGATATCTGAAAAATTATTCAAAAATACAAAACTGAAATATAGTGACGAATTTATGATTCATAAAATGATTGCCGTGAATAATCACTCTCCATATTATCATTGGCTTGTTTTTATCCTTTTTCTCTTGTACTCATATTTATACATATTTGTTTCTTTATTACTCATCAGCCATTCTTGGTTAATCGTTGCACTTATCTTGCTTTTACTCTTTGTTTTGTACTTCATCGATCAATGTTTATAGAGAAATCATACAATGAATCCATCGATATCTACTCTACAGTAATCGAACTATTTTATTCGATAAAACAAAGAATGTAACAACATTATATCCTTGATTATTATTTATTCTTTTCCGTTTTCTCTTCCCATTGATACGAACCAATTAAATAATCTTATTTAGGGCGTGGGTATTATTATTCTGTCTAATCACACCCACACCCCAAGTATAGTGAAAACATAATGTGTATAAGACGAAAATGGGATCTCAGAGATTTTCATTTTGGAAAAAAACAATACAATATGATATATTCTCTATCAGAGAGCAATTAGAATTTTTAGGGTGGGTGTGAGGAAGTCTTGTTGCAGGCAGCACCCACATCCCTCGTCCTTGAATAGCGACAAAAAACACGAACACAAATTATTTGTATAATTGATATCAATTTGACGTGTATATTTTCATCTTCCAAATAGTAGTTGCATTCGTATTCTTGTTCAACATCCATTTCAAAGATGTCTCGCCAATCACTGCCTTATAGAATTCTTTCTTGTAACCTCTTGATGGTAAAACATAGAGAGTAAAGCCAAGAACTTGTGGAGCATATGAAAGTCAATAAGAACAAAGCAATATATGACGTTGCCAATCATTCAATTGTGCACATGCAAAACTGAATGTAAAAATGGTTTGGGACAAAGCAGAGAGGATAATTATCATGGGAGTGATATAGAGTTCTTTCTGAATTTCAAATTGCTTTTTCAACACTTGACCAAATGTAATTCTCTGTCCAATCGTCTTCGTTCTACTACGTGTAACCAGAATAATCAAGCAAGTGATACAAATAATTTGAATGAAGAAAGGAAAGAGATGATGAAGGAGTGTAGAGCAGAGATCCGCGAGTCAGCCAAAAAAGCGACTCGCCACCGCCTCGTCATGATGGCGAGTTGCTCTTCGCTGCCTCGCCTCGCCTCGCCTTCTCAACCTTGACTCGCCACCGCCTCGCCTCGCCTCGCCTCGCCTACGATCTATCATAAAAATGGCCTTTTTTAGGCAGTTTTTCGACCACCCACAACAATCACTATCCTTTGTATTTCTTAATATCAAATTAAGTACATTTAATACATATAAATAAGTACAAAAAACAAAATTACAAAATGAGATACAAATAAATAACAACCATGTTAAATTCACACTGGGAATTGTATAAATGAAATCGTTCGACTAGACCGAACAGATGAATGTATATGTCGCAGTAGAAATTAAAATTCTCCTAGTAGAACTTAAAATTTTAATTTTTACTAGTAAAAATTAAAATTTTAAGTTCTACTAGGAGAATTTTAAATTCTACTAAATTTTAATTTCTACTGCGACATATATATAGTTATTCATACTCATTTATTGTCTCGGTTAGTTGAACTTCATCATCAATAGAAATTCTTAAAAAAGTCTACAATAAAATCGAGAGATATCGTTAGCGATTTACTATTTAATCACTAAAAATTATATTGCAAGTAGGCGAGTTGACTCGGCGAGTCTCAAAACCAACTCGCACTCGCCTCGGTGCGAAAAATGCTGCCTCGCCTCGCCTCGTGGCGAGGCGAGGCGAGACGGGGAAACTCGGCGAGTCTCGGATCTCTGGTGTAGAGATTCGATTGTAGCTTGAGATCCAATCTGTGTCAAAGTTTGTTACGCAAATTGATAAACCACTGGGAAGATGTTGAATAGTTGTATAATAGATTATTTCATGGACATGCATACCAAAGAGAACGATCAATGTGGAATACTCATTTCAATAGCTAGACGAGGATTTTTTAGAGAAGATGAAGTTGGAAAGAGAATTATCAGAAGACGACCAATAGTGATTCAACTTGTTAACCAATAAACCGATCGTGTCATAACAGAAAGAAGATAGGAAATTGCTTTGCATGATCTAACATCAATAATTCCCATAGTGATTTGAATGAATTTGAAAAACAGGCAAAACAAAGCAATTTTATTGAGAAAACCTACCATCAACAAATAATTACCAACACCAAATTTTCGAGGTGCAGGCCGTTTAAATGTGATAAATGAACACAGATTACTAAAGAGACCAATGATAACAAGAAGACAAACTATGGAGGCATAGATGATCTTCACTTTTGCCGAGTTATTGGCAAGAAGTGAATCAAGAGTGAAGCCAAATGCTCGCATGTTAAATTCACATCGTTGTCCTTGATGACAAGAAGAGCATAGGCATGTGAAATCATTGGTATCTTTTAGATCACCTTGAAGACATTTTCCTCCAGACAGACATTGATCATATTCAATATCGAGGATGAAACATTCGGCACGATAATGATCTTGTTGACAAACACAGAAATAGTTTTTATCATAAAAACACAAACGTTGTGGGTCGTCTCGACAGATATGATGATATTTGAAGACTGAAGCAATATTTTGATCAATTTCTAAAAGTGAAAATTACTTCATGTGAATATTTTCATTGATGAAGAAACTGACCTTCGGGTAAAAGTAATGAAGCGTGTGGACAATATTCTGAAGTTGAGGTAATATTAATCTTCGATTGACCAACCAAAAAATATATGAGAAAATATTTTGCATGTGATAAATCCTCATAAATTTTGAGAAGTCCAAGTGTGGGTGCATGGATACCAGAATGATAGTGTCTAATTAACTGTGGCAAGCCCTTATATAATTGCTGATGTTCGATGACAAGCTCAAAAGAATGGCTTATAATGTAGTAAAGTTGAACAACAGTAGCACGAACAAAAACTTGCTTTGTGATGTTTAAATCAATACGAACAGATCTTTCTCGAGTTGGCAACGAGATCCATAAAACCATTGTGAACAGATGCATTGATAGGGATTTTTGCCACTTGAATCATACTTAGGAAAGCAAGTTCCATTATTAAGACATGAATCCACCATGCAACCCTCGTATTATAAATTACATCGTGGTCCAAAATAATTCAATGGACAAATGTAATAAGGTTTGTTTCTTTTCGTTTGTAGATTAGAATCATGAGGTTGACAGAGTGCAGTGATTGAGCAAAATGTTTCACAAAGAGGATCGTACATGCTGCAATTTGTTCCAGAGTATCCCCTTTTGCATGTGCAATAGTACGAATTATTTTGATTGAAAACTGGCATGCAGGTGGAATTCTCATTGCAATTATTTTGCCAACAAGGATCAAATGTTGAGTTGCTAAGCCAAGATGGAAATTTCAAAACGACAGCCAAGCGAAATGCTGGTAGATAATCGAAATAAACTGGATAGTGCCAAGAGCCAATTTCTTCTACGCTATTGTTGTTTCGAAGAACAAAAACATTAAAGTGAACTGAATATGGATGATTATGTATCACATCACTTCGATTGAAATAGCGTCTTTGTTTATGCGCAAGCATTTCGATAGAACGTGAATAGAGTAGATAAAATTTATGTTTGATGATCTGGTTTCTTTCCAATATTGAAACAACATGAAATTCATGATGATCAATGATTCTATTATTGAAAAGAGAATTATCTATGATTTTGAACGTGCTATTCGATATTGTCTTCGATAAGGTATTCTGGTCGATTTGTGCAATAATACTAATTCGATCGTTGAAGAATTGACACCAATCACCATAATAAGTAGGTGGACATAAACATCGAGTTTCATTCATTTCAAGAACAGCGATACCTCAATTACATTGATAGGAATGGACTTTGAAAGACTGATCATCTCGAAAATTGATAATGGATTTTGATAGCTGATCTTGATTAGTCTTCAGCATACTTTGAAATGGGTACCATATGTTGAGCAAAAGTTCATTGTGTTGCTTTAAAATATTCCTCTTGACGTTGCGATATGTCAAATGATTACTGATTGTACCAGATGGACACCAATATTCATCTTCTCCATAAAAACAATCAGATACTCCATTGCATCGTGCATTCTTCTTACATAGATTGTCAGTAAGACAAATAAAATCGTTTCGTTCAGAGCATGATCCATCTTTATCTCGATGGTGTGAGCAAACGATCTGAGTGCAGTTACTCAATTTATTGCAAGCTTTTGTGTACTGCATAGAATCATTTACGCAACGCAAATGAAAACCCCACATGTCTTTCATGTTCCAATTCGCTGAGAATGTATTTTTTCATCATAAGCATTGTAACAATCTTCCACGTCATCACCAATCTGAGTAAGATTAATACATGGATGATTCAATTGAATATTCAATGGATTTGATACTCTAGACAGATAACAACCAAATTCAAAAGACGTATTGCAAATATTCGAAAATGGTGATTTAGAATATTGTTTTCGACATCTTTCAACATAAGAATATAAATTTGATAACCAAGCATTGTGACCTGACCATTTCTCAATGAGCACAATAGCTTCTTCATCGGACGCATCTGAGCAATCCCATTCACCATCACAAACCCAACTGAGTGGTATACATTGTCCTGTTTTACATCAATATTGATTATTCTGACATATCCAATATTCACATGAGGATGGCATTTCATCAATATGTTTGTCCAAATCCCAAAAGCTATTACAATAATGTCGAAATGGCATACGCTTTCTTGATTCTTGTTGTTGAGAATTAATGAGCGACTTATTGTTGTTCGAATTTCTAGTAGATGATTGTTGAATATATGCTTTCACAAGGTCACAACCAATAGTTCCTCCTTTAGAACATGCAATTTGATTTCGAAGGTCAGGACCGGTACTATACCAACTTTCATCATACCTATTCGAACGTTCAGCACCTCCTGTACCCAACATTGTTAGTGAAAGACATTTGTATTCATCATTAAAGCATTGAAAACGATATCGTCCTACATTTTCTGAGCAATAGTTCTTGTCTAGACCCATTCTTTCATCTTGTTCATCAAGGCAATTTGAAAATCCATCACGAATTCGATATTGCGATATGCATTCTCCTGAAAAGGTGCATATACCAGGATTGACAGCATATGGATGACCATTGAGTGTTAATGAATCATTCCAACAAAACTTATCATTTTGATGAGGTGACAAAAGATCTCGATATCTCATGTTAGAATTCTCGATTTGACAGAGTACATGATTCAGATGTGAAGTAGAGAATGGTGCAAAATTCATCATTAGTGGGATATACTGTTTAGTCTGAAAAAAATAGCCTCGACATTGTACACCTCCGGAAAATAGAAAAAACTGAACAGTTGGATGTTCCATAGAGTGAGTGTAGTTGTAAAAGAATATAAAATTTGCATTAATTAATCCTTCTGACGGATAGATAATAAAACAATTAGATTGTGGACATAGACTCATCATTATTTGCGTACAATTTTGATGGTTACATGGGCAATCGTGTTCGAAACCTTTTGATAAAATACATCGAAATAGATATCGGAATTTTGCATCATCGGAGAGTTTTGATACATGAATCATGTCCCATGGAGGATATCGAGGATCATCGTAGTCTTTATCTGGCCAACAAAGTCCATTTTCTAGTGTCCAAGCAGGTCGATGTAGACTTACTTCACACATGTAATTTAGATTGCGCTTGCTGAAACAGTCATTATTTGCTTTTACGAATCGTTGAAATGCCATTCGAGTTATCCATTCGATACATTCTCCATCACCACATGAGTACATATTACTAAAACATAAATGTTCATCGCATTCAATTGCGTTCGGTTCGAATGGACACGATGTTCCAGAATTAAGAAAATATTCATCACTCCAATCCATACAATCATAATCACCTATGAAAGCGATTATTTCAATATGAATTTCTTGGTAAAAATCTGCAGTACTCACCATCCAACCAGAATTTTTCTGAAATGCACATTCCATTAGTACATCAAAATTCATCATCTTCACATTCGGTGAATTCTAATTTGTCACAATTTTCTTCGTCGATACCGTTTGAACATCTTTGAATACCGTCACAAATCTCGTGCCAATCGAGACAGAGTGGGCTAGATGGACAAGGTAATGTCTCATAGCAAAGAATCTTTCCATATCGTTGAGTGTCCCATGAATTACCTGTTTGCTTTTGTTCAAACTGAGCTTTGACTGCATCATCGAACGATTCTTTCTGGTGTGTCAATTGATATTCGCAGTATTTGCCGAATGTTCCCGGCATAGTGCAGTTGCATACAAATTGATCGGCACCGTCATCAATGAATAATCGATTAAAGAAGACACTAGCATATAAATCGGCCATCTCAACACTTGAACTCCATTTGAGGATGATGCTTGGATGAGTTTCTTGTTTGATTACATCACGAAATAGTTGCTTCTCTCCTTGATTGTCACATTCAGTCCTATGTCGATTAAGAGATTGGTTTCCACCTCGACGTCGACAATATGAAATTTCCTCTCCATCATTTGGTACATAATAGAGACAATTAAATCTCTCGACCGAATTTTTGTTTTCCGTATTATAAAGTAGAACTCGACCATCCGTTATATTAAAGATTAAGACAAAAGTTACTACTACAAACGTTAATATCTTCGAACTATCTCTCATTCTGCACACTGATGTTAGCAGATAATTATTGAAACTAATCTACCTGTTGAGAGAGAGAGAGAAAAAATAGCAAAGAAGAAACACATTCACATAATAATTGTTAGTAGTATCATATTTCCTTGAATAATCACGCTGCAAACAATAGAAAAAATTAAATAGTTAAGAAATGATCAAGCAGATGAAAATTATTTTGTTTGAAAGAAACATGTCAATGACGCACAATGGTTGGACATAGAGAGTGCGGATGAATCCAGGTGTAGTCTGAATATATGTGGATTTGGGGGTATGTAGATGTCGATGTGAATGAACAGATTGTCGAGACACAGGCACATCCATCTACGCTCACACCCATGTAAGATCATGTATTAATAAATCATGATTTACTACGTATGTCGTAAAAGCAGCATACAATATTGGCGATTAGTCATGTTTCAGCTCACGATCATCGCTTCGATGAATCGTGATTTATTGACAATCTTTCGCCGATTTCGAGAACATGGGACAGCACTAGCGTAACATCGCATAATCTTATATTTATTATTGTTTTGTATGTATGTGTTTATCTTTGTCTTTTCCCATTCTTTTTTGTCAATCACTACACATAACCTTTAAATATCAATATTTTTGTTAATATTCTTTATTTCCAGTTGGTTACTTAGTAAATTCAATTGCCAAAATAGTTTACTGTGTCATTTACAATTGCATTCACTTGCATTTTAGGACGTAAGAGTATTCTTAAAAAGAATTATTACTAGATACATTTTCGTATGTGTTTTTTTCTAAATCTTGTCTGAAAACATTCATTCGACGCTATAAAGAGAAAAATAAATAGAGAAAAATAATTCATCTAAAGAAATTTCAGAGGACGTATATAATTTAAACAAAGGCAACCGTTGGAATATGCTGTCGTTTCTACGTAGAAAAAGAAACATCATAATATTACATTTTCCTTGAATTTTTTATATTAATTTCATGAAATGACTTAAATTGAAATTGCAAATATATTATTCATTCGTTTTCTCACATATTTTATTTAAAACAGTTGAACCATTTATCAAATGAGTTTTTATTGTAACTTTCACATCTCATTCTCACACTTGTAAAGAGTCCTCTCAATATCGTTTATATATATATATATATGTATATACATTCAATGGCATCAAACATTACTGCATTTGCCATAACGAATACAAATATATCGACTGAATAATTGGTTGTGACTCATTATGCTTTAATACTTATAATTCTAGGAACTTTATTAAACTCACTTACGTTTATCGTTCTCTGTCGGTCGATATTTAGAAATACAAAAGCTTGGCTAGCGATTCATTATATGCAAGCTATGACTATCCTTGATATTCTTATGTTGTCTGGATGGAATATTGATCATTATTTTTCTGTTATGCAGAGATTTAGAATTCAAACTTTAAATGTACCTTTCTGTAGATTTTTTTCATTTCTTAATTATTTTTCTTGCTAATCATCAGCTTGGCTTCGTGTTTTTGTCTGCTTAGAGCAATATTTATCACTTAGTAGTCTTCATAGGACATGATATAGTCATTCCAAATATATTCTTATTATCATTGGATGCATTATCACATGTTGTACTATATAATTAATAGTTCATTTTTAATTGTTGGTTGCTTTTACACAACCACTGGAACGGTTTCAATAGAATCTTTAGCTTTTCAAATGTATCCATTATGGGATTACATAAATTTGGGTATTTCTGTCTGTGCACCATTCATATTGATGGTTATATTGAATAGTGGTTTAATCCATTACTTAATTCAGCTTAAACGCACGACAACAATTCGAAATTCTCGGATTCAACATAAAGCTATTTCAATTACACTAGTTACTACAACATTTATGTTTCTAATTATGAGAATATCAACAACTGTAGCTTGGGGATTTTTCTATCATGCTACAACTGGAATGATTTTGAATTTATTGGATGGAATTCTTTATACCTACCATATTCTATCGTTTCCGCTATATATGACCACATTCGATAAATTTCGACAAGAATTTCATACAATGATTATATGCAATAGAAAGCATAGAAGACTTGAACCACAAATAAGACCTCGTATGGTAGCAACAACATTGAATGCAACAAAAGTGACGACGTAAATTTGGAGACAAAGCTTAACTTGAAAAATACTGTCGCATATGGATCTAAATCAACAAACAACCCACATCGAACTTATGTTTCTATGTAATAAAATCCACCGATAGGTAATAAGAAAAACTACTTGAAAAAAGTATGAATCTTGCTATTGGCTTCAACGGTGACCATTCAGTTCGTGGCATGCAGTGGGGATTAAAACTTAGAAGAATTTAAAATTGTTGTAAGCCAAAAGAAACACTTTAATTCTTTCTATAGGAGAAGGTGTAATATTCCTGCAGGAAAAATTAAAATTCTAGTTGTTCGTGAGATACTTTTAAATTATCTTAAACCTTAATTTCTCCTGTAACATATTGCTTTTTGAGATAGGCATATTTGTATCATCGATAATAGATACGGTTTGAAGAAACAAATGATTTAGTTTCATAAAGAGGGTGTGGGTGTGGGTGGGTGTGTGTATTTACTTTATGTTCATTCACCCTCACACCTACACCCACACTCACATCACCCACATCCACACCCCACCCACACCCACCCACACCCACACGCACACCACACCACACCCACACCCTGAATGAAAGAGAGAGAACAATGCAACCTATTACTTTCGTTTTTTAAATAGCATAGAACTGTGCCACTATGAAAACAAGAAAAAGAAACAGAAAAGCAGACACGATGTCTAGACTTTTTCTATCTGTCCATCTCTAAGAGAAATTTCGTAATTTAAAAAAATTGCACTAGCTGAAAATAGGATCCGGATCGCCCGTGTGGCAGGCGAGCATTCTACCGTTGAACCACCACTACTGACCGTTATTCACGCATATTGTACATACAATGATACATCACGAGCGCAGATTTACCAGCATCAGATTGTCAGACAGGCAGTGACTGATATAGTGCTTAATCTTCCATGAGTCTAGGTTGAAATTAGCTGATCCGGATGATGCAAAACGAATAGGATGAATATAGTTACTGGTCGTATAAATAATGAATAAAGTTATATGAAAATGTTTGCAGTAGGAATAATTGAAACATTTCAAATGATTTTATCACTCCTTCCATGAACATATGAACTTATGAGAGAACAAAATTTAAATGGTTCATTTCTGACATGGTTTTGAAGAATTTAATATCAATCTGCCTATTGAATTATTTCCCTGAGACGCAGATTGTTCATTATATTGCTTCGGTGTATTCAGTCGTTTCAACACCCGCCACCACGAAACAGAACGAAAAAAATTGACATAATCTCCGTGAGAAGAGTTTTGCATTTGCACTCTTGTGGTGAAATTACATAATTATAAAAAGTAAAATTGCACCAGCCGAGAATCGAACCCGGGTCTCTCGCTTGGCAAGCGAGTATTCTACCATTGAAACACTAGTGCTTATAAATCGCTGGTTTATCATATATATGGAATAATACATAAAGTGTAAGACTTAATGAAACCCACTCGATGAATCGGAATGAATTTATTTCGAGCTAATTCGAAATTCGGTAATATCTACAAAGTTACTAAGCAGACAATCAAATTATTTCTCAGATCTATATCAATCATTTGATTGAGATATAAACTAACAAAACACCGCATGCAAATTTTACATTGCTTCGGTCAGGATAGTTATTGTGGAAGGGTGTGAGTGTGGGTGTTGGTGTTGGTGGTGTGGGTGTGGGGTGTCGGTGTGGTGTAGTGAAAACAAGACTCACAGCCACACCCACATCCACGCCCACAGCCACAGCCACACCCACCCACGCATACCTACACCCACATAACCCACACCCCACACCCATCACACCCACACCCACGCCCACCCCACACCCACACCGACCACACCCACACCCACACCCACACCCACACCCAACACCCACAGCCACACCCATATCTTTAGGATGAAAACTTGATATGGTAATGAATATTGCTAGTGGAATGAGAAAAATACATGAACATCGAATGATACATAGAGATATTCGACCTGATAATATTCTTGTAAATGAAAATTATGTAGCTAAAATTGGTAATATGGAAATAGCACGTGTTATTGATCCTTTAAATCAACATACACAAATTGAATGTGCACCATATATGCCACCAGAATTCTATCGTGGTACTTATGATCAAAAGCTCGATATTTTTACATTTGGTTTAACATTAAATGAACTTTTTACTTCAAAAAAACACATATTTCAGATGTTAGCTAGTAACAAAATTGCTTTTCAAGAAGAAAGTCCTATATTTGTTGATTTGATCGCTCGATGTACTGCTGATGATCCTAAACGACGTCCGACAGCAATAGAAATTGAAAAAACTCTTGATCTATATATTACTGTTTTCAATGAAATTATACTTAAAAAACATCCAAGTTATATGAATTTGTCTACTGAAGATAAAAATGAAATATTTATTGCTTTCTATCAAAAATTTCATCCACTAGCAACTGAATTTATTCGTAAGAAATTTCCATCTGAATTTCTTGATAATTCAGAAAATGTACCTGGAGTTAAAGTTGATAAAGATGCTGGTAATCAAATTCGTATAGAATGTCCCATGCAATAATTCTTTTAATAATATTCAATCTAACATTTAATATTTTTGATCCTGACTATAAATTCATTTTTCTACATGCTCATCAACTCTAATATTTCTAAATTTAGAATTTTTCTTGTTCTCCTAATATTTAATTAAGATTTTCATTATAATTTACAAAAAAAATTTTTCATTTTCACAAATTTACATCATTTTCTAGATATTTCAACTATATAGTTATGAGTTCAACTTCATTTGGTAAAAAACAATGCATGTTGTGTAACAAAATTGGCGGTATATTGAATTGTGACGGATGTCAACAAGCTTTCTGTGGTAAACATGGCATTGAACATCGACAACAACTTAATATTGAATTAGAAAATATAATGCAAGAACATGATTTAATTCAACAAGATATTGGATTATCAATAGATAATGATTTATTATTGAAAGAAATTGATAAATGTGAATAAGAATCTATGAAAAAAATTCAATTAGCAGCTGAAAACGTTCGAACTGATCTAAAACAAATTCTTGAAAGTTTAAATAATCAAATTTTAAAAACATGTCGAAATGTTGCATCGAAACTTCTTTCTGCACGAGAAGCTGAAAATTTTTCAGAAATTGATTTAAAACGATGGACAGAACAATTAAATGAACTTAAATCACAAATAAAATTATTATTCATGATTCATATTGTAGAAGATAATAAGTCTCCTGTTTATCTCATTGAGATAAAACAAACTAACAATGTAAATGCATACATAAAAAACAAAGAATTATTATCATTTAAAAGAATTGAAGAAAGATTTATTGAAGGAAATGGTTTAGCTATAATCGAATATGGTGGTCTTCGTATCAAACATATTGATGGTGATCATAAATTTATTTATTTTCGTGGTCAAAAATCTTATACGAATGGTTGTCATACATTGCAATTTAAAATTGAACATAGTACAGGTTCTTATGATACTTTTATTGGTATTTGTTCATCTGATATTAATTTACGACAGATTATGTATCATTTAACTGTTG
>CAJNOP010000988.1:25503-63723 GCA_905250075.1 Rotaria sp. Silwood1
GAAAATGAATATTATTTATTGAAATAAAGTAGTTGTGTACAAAAAAAAAGAGCATGCAGAATCCTTCTCTCATTCATTCTTTCTTCTCTTTTGCTTCTCCCTTTCCCTTTTTTCTGTCCTTGAAACACTTACAAACGTCCTCCTTCGCTTCTTTTTCTTTTCTCTCTTTAGTTTACTTGCTTCTTCTCAAATTCTGAATTTTTTTATGTTTTCTTGTTTTGTTTTGTTTTTTTCTTTTTGTCTTTGTATTTACTCTTTTACATCCACACAAGCAAATTCAATGCTCTGTATAATGATATTGGTGGCGAGCTTAAATATCATAATTTCTCCTTATATTATCATCTAAGCATTTCTTGGTGTTACATTTACGAGCATAATTTTAAAAAAGTAGAAATATTCAATTTTTTTATGGTAAAATTATCTATGGGCCACCTTTCGCATGTTATTGTGTTTTGCAACCTATAATGTTTCTTTGTATAAGCAAAATGTATCAATCTATTTTATTTCAATTGTTTTGCGCAATTGCTTCCTAGCATAGTGAATAAGCTTCGCATTATTGCTGCTGTAAGTCTCACACAAAAGTCAAAAAGCTCTTCTGACACCATTACGCACTAAACTTAGAAAATGAAAAGATAGAAATAATTTATGTTTATATTTTTCTTTTCTAGCCTGTCCAGCACAAAGCTCATTAATAACTTTTGATGATATAATAACTACAACGAGTATATCAGGAATCCCAGTGCCAAGCGGCTATAATCGTTTAAATTGGCAAAATGTTCTGGTTGTGAATGGTGTAAACTATTTTACTCCTAATACTGGCTATACAACGGGTGTTGTTAGTTCTCCATATCTTGTCTTTAATGGGTATGGTAATCCAATGGCTATCACAAATATGGCTACCAGTACATTTACAATAAATTCGTTTTATTCATGCGCAGCTTGGCATGATAACACTGTATTGACAATGATCGGTACAAGATCAGGCACTGTTTTGTATACGAAAAAAGTAGAACTATTTACAGAAAAGAGAACCTTTGTTGAACTCAACTGGTCTGGCATCGATAGCATAAATTTCAACTCGAGTTGTGGTTCATGTGATGCGAGTCATGTCACAATGGATAATTTGTGTGTTACATTCTAAAAACGAGATGTTAAAAAACACAAAGATTGGTGTTCACAAAAATAAAATTGTTCTTCACTCTTAAAGGCTATGTGGTTCAACAATTGACAGCGGCCCTTTTTCTTAACCAAATAAGAATGGCATAGCTGGTCGTCGGAAAAATTTTGATTTTGATCTTGTATATTGCATTGGAAGACCTATAAAGAGTTGGCGCATGGGTCAAAAAAATCAGCTCTTGAAAGCTAACCTGAACCAAGATATCATAGATAACATTTTAGCCTCATACACGTCTATGACAAAATAAGCAAAAAACGGACACGTTTGGTATTTTTCATGTATTTCAGTCATTTCTCCACCATTTTTGGCGTGAAATTCACCAATCGATAGAACATTAAAAACTGCATCGAACGCTTTACTATGTTACGCGTCAGCAGATGCTGAAATGTAATTATAATACAGCCATGATCATAATAAAATTTGGAGACTATTCGGGCTCTCTCTCTCTGCCCATTGGTGATATTACACAAATCTGATGATACACTCGAAAAGCTCGTGAAATTTTGCATCAATATAGATTAAAATGAAAACAAAATTTTACTCGACGAACTGGTTAGAGACACTCATAACACCATCAGTCCCCGTTACTGAAGCAATTCTTACCAGTGTCAAAAGCAAAGAGAGATGAGTGTCAGCTACATAACCCAGGAATCAAGACAGCTACACATCTGCGGCTTTTGGTATTCGAAAGAGGACATCGGGAATCATCTGTCCATATTAGATTTGATAGGTCAACCAAGTGGACAAGGGTGTGGACGCGGAGTGTAGATGTGGGTGTGGGTGTGGGTTGGTGTGAGGTGTGGGTCTGGGGTGTGGGTGGGTGTCGGTGTAGGTGGGTGTAGGCGTGTGGGTGTGGTTGTGGGTGTAGGATGTGGGTGTCGGGGTGGGTGTGGATGGGATTGGGATGTGGATATGGGTGGAGTGGCGTGTGGATGTCGGAGTTCGTCTTCTTTCGCGTCGAACATCCACACTCCACACCTATATCCACACCCACACCCACCCCAGCCACACCCAAACCTAGACACCCACAGTCACAGCCACGTCCCACACCCCCTTACCCACACCCTCATCCACACCCACACCCTTAATAGTTTAGCGATGAGGGTGATAATTTCACCTGAATATGGTTAGACTTTTTAACTGATAATAGAAAGAATACAAATTAGGGCATATTTTTATTGGTCACGTCCATATGTGAGTATGAAAACGATTGCAGCAAAGTTATAATTTTGATTGTTATGAATGAGACTAATGGCCAATTCTCATTTCACGAGAAATTATCATAGCGCCGTTAACAATTTCTCTATAGATTGGAAATTCTTCTTTCTCAGTTCTTGGACAATGCTGAAGGGAGGTAGAAGGCCTTAATTTCAAATTCTCTCAAAACACTGATTTCTACAAAGAACAAATATTTATTTTTTAATGGCACAAATTTTTGAAAGTCTTTCATCTCTACCGAAGCGTGATAGCAGAACTAGAAGATTAGAAAAACATATTTGCTTATCTAATGTTCGTACTTTTTATCATATTTGAACACTAACGTTGGCAAAATCGTTCCTGTCAACCCCATTCTTCGTATATTCCTTGTCCTAAACTGAATTAACTGTTACGAAGTGTCAAAATAAGTTTTATTTATATAAGGAGAAATAATTGAATAATTCGAGTGAATCTATATCAACACGATTGATATAACTATATATATATATATCAACTAAAAAAACCATCAATGTTTTGTTTTCTTGATTTAATCCTACTCAAGAATTTTTCTTCACCGGTTCGACTTAATTTAGGCGTTTAAAACATGAAAAGAAAATCCTTGACTTTTAGTTCAAAAGCACTGAAAACATAGAGGTTTGTCTAATAACAAGAACATTTATACTTAAACATTTCAATTTTAATGTCAGTTTTATCATTTGAATTGTCATTTCATTTATTTTCAAAGTTCATGGGAAGATAATCTCTCGTGTTAACTATGGAATCTTATGTATGAGATGGAGATCGATTAGTTCCAGTATCCAATGATATATGTTTGGTAAAATCAATACTAAACTTATATAGTTATTATTTTATGCTAATAATAAAGAAAATATCTTATTTTTTTGCTCATAGAGAAACAAAATCCATATTTTGTTTTAGTTGTCTATTTAAACAGACTAAGAAATTCGCATAAATGTTCACAAAACTGGATAAATTAAGTTCACAGAAGTTATTTAATACTAGTGATTAAAACAAAACAAACACTTATTTAATCGTCTTATCAAATATTATGAAAGAAGAAAAAATGAAAATTTACCAGAAATACGACAAAAGTGAGATCCAAGACCAAGTCTTGTAACATATTGAAGATGAATATCGGTCAGTTTTCATTGTAACACATTCAATGATGATTGTAAAAAGATGGTATACTCAGATTTAGTAACAAATTTTTCTTGTACTATAAAAAGAAAATGATATTATTCAATTAATTGGCATAATCTAATGGATAAAACAAATCAATATTATTAACGATAAAGAACAATTTGACCGATACGAAATTTCTTTTTCTTTAATTTCATAAAATTTTTATTTGATTATTAAATTTAACTAAATGCCTACCCATATTAAATTGAATACAAGTTATATAATATGAAACTGTTTGAGAAATATATCATTGCCAATCAAAAATACTTGGATAATCTGTAGAAAATAAAAATAAATTCTGTTTTATCATAAAACAATCTTCTTACGTAATACCATCAAAAACAAATTAGGTTTGATTATTCTAATTGATGATATATGTTGATATGACATTATTGAACTAAAGAAGCATTCTACATTTATCCAACCATACTTAATAAAAAATTTACGATTTTTAAATGAGTTTTCTATTGTTGGAATATTATTCAATAGTAATGGATATTTCGATATAATATAAAAATTAAAATCAATCAAATTTCTCCATGTATCAGCCATACAATATTGACTAATAAAATTTGTATCAATAAGACAATATCTTTTCGTGGAATCTTGTTCATATCTTAAATTTATGTCAAGATGAAATTTGAATTTTTCAATATGATTAATATTATTAAGAATTCATTTTAGATATACAAATTTAGAATAATCGTGAATTTTACTTTTCAAAATAAAATATTTTAATTTTGAAACTTGCAATTACATAAATAATTAATCTCAAAATACATTTTTATTTACCGTTTTTTCTATATAAATCATCCAACAGAATTTAAAAAACAAGAATTTTGAAATTCTTTTTATTGATAAAAAGACAATAAGTATGTTCTCTTTCACATTCTTCTCATCGATTTTTATTTATTTTTGAGATTCAAATATCACCTTACACTCTAATAATCTATTTAAGTTAAGAAAATGCATCAGGCATCAATATTTTGCCTTTTGAATAGTCGCGAGATATATCGTTTCTTTTTCTACAAGAAAATAGTGAAATATCGGTCGTTCAAAAATTAACGTGAGAGGTTAATCTGGCACACGTAAAATGAATTTGTTGATCTTGAACAGAAGCAATCGTTCGTTTGGCGAGATCTAAATACGGAGAATCTATTTTCTTATATTAAACAATCGTTACAGTATGTTTCATTTATTTTACCTTATCATACCAATTGATAACAGTTGACGTAAACTTTTTCAATCTTCATCAGTTTTACCCATTCACGAGCCAATGAATCTCTGAATATAACTGAGAATTTCAAGAGCAGGTACATGTTCAATAAAATAATGAAAAATAAGATGAACGTGTAAACGACGAAGAGTTATACATTTAGTAACAAGTTGATTGTCGTCGATTAGATTTGAAATAATGTCAGAAGATGATGAAAGACATTTATGGATTTGAAAAACAGAGTTATCTTTAGAAATATCAAGTTGAAGTGTAGTTAATTGACATTTAGAAGAAAAAAGTTGACATATAAATTGATTGTATATTGTTGTGAATTTTCGAACTATATAATTAAAATAAAGAAAAGATATTGATATAATGAATTATTTGACAAAAAATTTAAACTTATCTTCTTTACCATTATATATTCAAGATTTCTGTGTATAGTAAAATATTTCAAAAGTATCTTTATCAATTTTCAATGTTAATTCATCCAATTGATATTGAACAAGTGAAGATAAATTGTTAATTAATGTTTCTATTAGATAACATCGACTAAGAATAATTGATTTTAAATTAGCAAAACGAATAAATTTTTCTTGAAAAATCCATTGAGATATAACATTAAAAAAAACTGATTTTGCTCCATCAACATGAATTCGTTGTATAGAAGCAGAAAGAGTTGAATTAGAAATTATTCGTCATAATATTGATTGACATTTATTTAAAGATAAATCTGTTTCACTAATAATAATTTCATCATAATTCATTGAATATATTGAACAAATAAGAGAATTAAAACGTTTATTAATTGACCAAAACGATTCTATCATTTCAAACCATATTAAATTCGATAATATATTAAGAAGAGTTTCTTTTACTAGACTTTCTAATGTATTTATCATTTTATCTAAACAAATAAATTATTTCTATTTACACATACAAATTACATTCTTATTAATATTCATATATATAAAATAAAACTTATCTATGTTTGTTTATTCACTTACTTTAGCTGAGAATTATTTAGGAACTAAGATTTTAAACATGAATGATCAATCTATTTTTTATTTCAAACTTGTCAAGGTAATCGACTTCACATCACGAATGAAAATAGATCGAAAAGGTTATCTCACGAAACTAAATCTCGCTTTTCTCAACATATCAATCAAACATAAAAATCTAGTCGGATAAAAATTTACCCTCATTCAGAGCTCTAAAATAAAACTAAAAACTGGGTTATATATGTTAAACCATGAATCTCTTCTTGACAAATCTTTTGAAATAAGACTGTTTTCTAAAAAGCCATATATATTCTGAAAGACGAAATTTCGCCGAATTTTCCTATAATAAAAACCAACTTCTGACGTTTTTTCGAAATATTGGATTTTTAAAATGGCCAGCTTCATGTGTTAAATGGACGAAGAAAAGTTTGCTATAATAACTAAACTACTGAATAGTTGAGCAGTAAGTCTACTTGTGCAGTACGTGCAATCAATCGCTTTAAAAATATCAAAAAAGGACAAACATCTTCTTTACCGAGCTGAGCAAGTACACGCTTTCTCGAGTACGAGTACTAGGAAGCTGCAAATTCTTCTAGATTCGGATCCGGTCCGATGCGGATCTAAAATTTTATTTCTTTGTCTGAGTCCACGAAAACGTGGATGCACCGCTTAGTAATGAGTACCAGTACTGTAAAAATTGTAGTCGAGAATGAGAATTTCAAAGATTACTTCGAAATCTATGTTCAACGACGTTGGTAGCGTAATTCTAGACAACAAATGAACGATGTTTCCATAGGAACGAGAGGAAGAGAATTTAACTATTTGCTTCATCTATGAAGAACAGAAATAGATATATGATTCCACTTTAATCTAACATATTTTGTTGAAAACGTAGAAAATAGATAAAATTGTTTTTTCTACCCTCAAAATGTTTCATTTTTTCTCTATGTTGCAATCAATCAAGAGGTAATATTCGATAACATTTCAAAGATTTGATATGCAACGTCTTTCAATTAATCTTTGGAGTTACACCCGTGCTCCTCTACTACATCATCAAAAACTTGATCGAGAGACGTCACGGAATAAAACATTGCAATGATATTAAGAGTTGCCATTGAACTGATTTCAACACAAAAAACTAAAATATTTTAATGTAAAGAAATTTTTATCTTATACAATCTGCACTAAATAAACCAATACAAAATGTTAAATATCAATTATCTTTTCTCCATTTTTAACGAATTAATCATAGAAAATGTTCAATAATTAAAATCACATAACTTATCTTTTTGAAGGAATTATTTACTCGAAAACTAATTTATATGAAAAAAAAACTATTTTACCTGTTTTAGAATATCTATAAGATAAGAAAAAATGACAATACATAGATATTTTCATACAATAATTAGTGTTCGACAAATAAGATATATAGTCGACTTTTGATAATGAACAAGAAAAACCACAGCGTATTTTTCTTTCTTTTTCTTCGAAGGTGAACAAATTTAACAGAAAAATCTCTATACGGCTAATATAAACAAGTATTAGGCAGACACGTTTATTTTACTCTTTCTATTTGAAGAATAAGGAAAATAAAAGGCCAACTGGGAGTACCAAAGATAGGCTAAGCTCATCTGAAACTTAGCTGAACTCACCCCGGCAGAAAATGCTGGCGCCGCTGCTAATAACGACGGATAAAATGACTCTGCAAAATCACTTATTAAAAAAAATGACAAGAACAGTTGCCTAATCACATTTTCATCGAATACAAATCAAATCAATAGGAAATGAGTTTATTTCAAATAAATATTATTCATAAATAATATCTGTTTTATTTGTCTTTTGTCGAGAGAAGTTCATGTAACGAAAACTGCACTCAATTCTTGATCATAAAAATAATTAATCTGATTCTAACCGAGTATGACGATATGATGGAATATAAATCTCATTCATAGAAAGATTAATTGATATTTTACAAAATATTTTAACATTTCATTTTATTTTAGTTTTTATCACTAAATTATCGATTTAACTTTGATATATTGTTTGGAAAGTAATAAGTTATTTTTTTATTTATATGAAGTTTCAGCTTATTAAATTTGTTCTTGTTTATCAAATAAAAAGTTGATTATTTTAAAAATCAGTTTGTGTCTGTTGTTAATTCATTATTATTGAGTTTTATATATAAATATTTCCTCAGCAGCTATTCTTCATTTTCATTCAACATCATAGAAAAAACTTTCTAAAACTTTAATTATGTTATTAGTTTTAATCAGTTTTCCTTTTTTTTAACCTCAATCATGATTATTCATTCCTAAAAGAAGTTTCGTCGATAATGCATCTGAAAAGTGAAAGACATACTCAGCACGAAAAAATAGCGAAAAACAGAATACTTTCTCAGTTTGTAGAACTTTTTGCGCTGATCATTTTGGTTATAAAATTTTTAAATCTCATCGCCATTTTTAGAGAGATATATGGATCAAATACTATTCATACATTTTATCTATTTTTTAATAAATTCAAGTCATAATTTTATCGAAAAACAAATTACATATTTAGATTCCTATTGAAAAACTGCACCAGAATCCATAGGAATTTAAAAAATTTTGACCTTTTTTTTATAGAGCTCCCTGATTCACCATGTAGATGAAGCGTGTACGCAAAAGTCGATCAGAAAGTTGGAACGAACAAGACTAGTGGAGTTACCAGTTTGATATATCAGAACTTGCTCTATAATATGCACTAATTAGTTTTCTCCACACCTTTGATTTTGAAATGAAGGACTCTCAAAACTATTTTAGATGACAAGGTTTCATCAAATTCTAGTGAATATATATCGATAAGATCTAATTAGATGGCTTGTTAATCATTTCAAAATTCCCTGAAATTTGAAAGAACGTGTTGATCTGATTAAATTGATACTAAATTATTCAATGTTCGATTCTATTTTGACAAAACAACAAGTCAAATAAGATCAGTGTATGTTATGTTGTTCTAATTATAAAGCATAAAAGAAACAATACATTTTTCAGAAAAAAAGGTCTTAGCACTATAGTATTTATTTCAGCTAGAAATATATTTAAATTAGAATCGAACATTGGATAATTTAGTACCAATATGATCAGATCAACAAGTTCTTTCAAATTTCAGTGAATTTTCAAATGGTTAGCAAGCCATCTAATTAGATCTTACTGATATATATTCAATAGAATTTGATGAAAACTTGTCATCTAAAATAGTTTTGACAGTTCTTCATTTCCAAAATTTGGTGTGAGTGCAGGGTGGAGATCTTCTTTTTCGTTACACCCGCTCCCACACCGTGATTGGTCTTTCGATAAAATTGTGACTTGAATTTATTAAAAAATAGATAAAATGTATGAATAGTATTTGATCGATATCTTTCTAAAAATGGCGATGAAATTTAAAAATTTTATAACTAAAATGATCAGCACAAAAAAACTCTACAAACTGAGAAAGTTTTGCTGAATTAGGACGTGGCCGCTGAATCCACTGGCGACACTCCATGGAAACAGCCTTATATGAATATAAAAAGGTGAGATAAACGTTGATATTTATATGGATCCGATCGTATAATAAATTCACCAAAATCAACACTTATTATTATAAATGAATCATCAAGAGACCAAGGAATTAGTCGAAACTATCCTTTATTTATTTACAATAAACAAAAATAAATCATATTATTTTATGAAAAAATACTTATTAGAAAATAAAACACTAAACTAATCTAACTTTTTCATTATCACGTATATATGTCAATTGATTATAATCATTATGATGATGAAATTGAAGAAGAAAATCATATTATATTGATAATAAATGTCCTTCTTTACTATATTCAATGTAGAATTTTTATAATTGATTTCGCTTTAAAAAGAAAAAAAAAAGATTTATCTATCTATATATATATATATAGATTGACAATTTCAAATTTGAATTATTATCCAGAATGATAGACAAACAAACAAATATTCCTGTTCGATGAATACCTTATGATAATGATTCGATCTCAATTTCATGATTTTATTCTTGATTACTAAAGAAATTAAAAACATATTAAGACTGTTTCTTTTTTTTTCTTTGAATTAAATTTAATTGACTTTGGTTTTAAATTACATATTAAATTCCATGATGAGCAACATCAAGAGCATTAATTAATACACTTCCTTGTTTATTGCTATACTCCTCTATGTATTTACTTAATTGAATTAAATCTATGAAATTCTTAAAAATCCAACACAATAACAATAAAATTCGTCTCTCATCTCATCTATGTAAAATATGTTAAAATCTAGACTCAATTAAAAAAATCTTCTTCTATCTATTTAAACAAAGGTTCTATTTGAGTTTTATCATTGATAAAAAGTTAATATAAATCAAAACTATTTATTTAGCTAAAGATTTGTATGACCTAAATTTGTTCTTTCCGTGTACATATTTCTATCATATTGAACAGTATGATTAGACATGGTTTTCTTCGTTTTAAACAAACTAATATAGATACTTGAGACATAGTCTGTTTGTTTGTGTTTTGTTGAGAAATAAATTGTGCAAGGAATGAACTAACAACAATATATAATAAGATAGTTTAGTTGATTTTTCTTGGAAATTTAAAGTAATTAAATAATTCGACACTTAATAAAAGAAAATAGTAGACAGTTATTGGTTCTATAAACATATTTATTTAAAAAAAAAATCATAAAATTGTTCGAACATAAAATTTTGAAGAATTATATTCTAGAAGATCTTCTCATCTTTTCTATTAGTTCCACAAATGAATTATGACAAACTAAATCGAAATAAATCTATTCAATTGAAAACATCTTTGACGAAGACCAGACCATTATTTCCAACGAGCATCTCCAGATATATCTGCTGATGATAGTATTGCTAATGCAGAAGATATAATTTTTGCCGGTCGATTCTTTATAGTACTATCGAGTTTCTTCCAGTCATCTTGTAATGTCTGTTTAACATTTTCCATATTATTTGGATTACCATTGCTATTCTCATTGGTAATCACTACCCAGAGACTATCTATATGATTGTGTTCATTTTGTACTTGAACTTGATTGACTATTGTACGTAAACCTTTTCGGGTTTTGTGATTAATTATGTTAATACGAACATTTAATTTACGTTCAAGAAGCTTCAGATTTGCACCATGTCGTCCAACAAAGCGACACATTTTATAAGTACGTTGAATAAGGTCGAAGGTCAAAGGGAATTCAAGTATTATGTAATTGATAGGTTTTACAAGTTTCGGTATCATCTGTGGTTCTTTTTGTGATGCCTCAATTTCTTGACAAAGTTTTCGTAAATGATCGACGTTAAATGAAGATTCTCCTAAAAAAATAATATTAACCATGAATATTTTAATTTTTTAAGTTAATTTTCGAAATCTTTTCATTGACTAAAAATAACTTTAGTTTTTTGTCTCACAAAGAATAAAACAATATTACTAACCGGTTTTTACTTGACACGAACAGCATCGTTTTGGTAATAGTTTTAGAGTGAAACGGTTAAATTGATTTGTTCGACGAAGTTGATTAATTGCTCCATGAAATTTTGAAAGATATTTTCGATCATGTACAATACAACCTTCATCAACTGCTGTCATATCGTTTAGTTGGTCTTTGTGGGAATTTCCATTTATAAAAAAACAACAGAAATATGTGGCGACAAATTGCGAGATAGGAGACTGCATTTATATAGAAATGCAATTATGTCACTCCTATGCAATGCATGTTTCGAAGTGAAAGAAAAAGATAAAAGGGTTCGTAATAGGACAAAATATGATTATATCGTTTTGTGCAAGTCATATACTATTTCGCAATCGCGACGAATATGTATTTCAGAGTATTATGAAATAGATCAGTTTTTATGTAGAGACATTTTCAATGAATTAAAAAACAATATTATCTGAAAATTCCTTATCATTAGAAGGATAAAACATATTCGGGTCAAACGTGGATTTGATTTAAATGTATAAGAAGCGAATTATGAATTATACAAAAATAAAAACTGAGACAGATAACTATGCCAGTATATATGAATAAATACTGAAGCTAAATAAATAGATGTATAAGGGTATCACAAATAAATTAGTGATAAGAAATTTAAATATCTCCGACAGATGTCTACCAAACAAGCGGAAATTTTTACACGTGATAGAGGCTTGCAAATATTTTCTTTCTCTCGAATATAGAGAGCATAATGTGTTGATGTGTCATCTTGTATAAGAAAAAATGAGTCGTTATGTGATAAATCATGAAACACAGAAGAGAAAGAATCATTAGGCATTTTAGGATAATTTCGATTTGCATTGAACACTACCATCTAATATTTGCATTCTCTTTACTTTGTTATGACGATTAATCTAATCGTTTGGTTAAAATGTGGTTTCATAAAACCAAATGGCACAATTGACAAGATTTACCTCATTTTCAATCAGTGAGAGAATCAATCTTGAAATGTATGATTTGAAGACCACAAGCTTATAAAAGTATCGAATCGAGCTTCTTAAGATGTTCATCCATGAACTCACAGAAAGACTTGATACTTGTGATTGTTTTGTTAAAATAAAGGATTAACTTCATCTTTTGTGGTTTGACTGATAATTACGTAATATTTGTTAGCTAGATGAAATAGTTTCCAGTATCGAGCTATTCTGCTCAAATTTGTTAATTGAGTCGTTTATTATTGATCAAGAAAGATGGCTGATCTCCATTTTCTTGAAACAGTCTTTGAACTTGAATCATACATTCAAGTCTATGCATTTGTTTCATGATCTATACTCTTTCATTCCAATTAAGTGGACGTCGAACTATATTTTATGTTTAATTTAAAGGTGAATATATGGTTCAGAAGCCGTGTAGTGGTGACTGTTTGTTAGAATAAAGATGAATCTATTTATAAGCGTTGAGATATAACAGCAGAAAAATATACGATGAGTAAAAACCTGAAATTCCTTTTTGTTCTATGCACAACTGGACAATATCGGCAAGAAAAATGATGTGTTTTGTTGCGAGAAAGAACTTCATATACGATGTTATTGAAAGGAAAAGCCTCACTGAAATGTATGAAGTTCTAACTTGACGATGCGAATTTCGCTTTTTTTCTCGCTGTTGCTAATGCACTTACTGCTGGTCCAAATCGTTATGTTATTATTAAGGACAAAGGATCCCATTATGGTTGTGTCATTATTTTTAATCAGTTTTTTCTAGTATACTAGGGAATATACGTCTGTAGGTGACATTAAATCTATCCGCAGAAAGAGAAAAAGAATAATTTGCTTTTCGATAATAACACATTAGATTATTCGATGTTGTTCAAGTATCTTTCAAAACAAACTGCTTCCAATTTCTTGGATATCGTGAATGAAAGGAAAAATCTATTCTTTTCTATAACTTCTTGATATCTGTACAAAAATCACAGTAGCAGCAGACATTTATCAAAATTTATTCAAAGCAACAAGATGAGAAGTATCAAGTTAGTGATGTATGTTATATTCATTGTGGTATTTTTGGCATCGTATTGCACTGTACGCGGAAAGAAAGATTCCACCCAACCTGATAAGAAACGTAATTGTATTCCTATTGGTGATCTGTGTAACGATGTTTCTGAGTGTTGCGATAATATAATGATTCCGATATTGGTCATTGTGTTTATTGTCGTAATAGCTGGCCTTTTGCTCGTCAGTACCGTTGTGATTGTAGTTCTAGTGGTGCTGTTACTACTACTGATGATGGTTTTGATCGTCATCGTAATGGTTGTCGTGTTAGTATTGCTCGTCCTAATAGTTGGTTTGCTTGTGGTAAAAATATTCATCCCAAAAAAAAACAAAGATGTTCAGTAAGTACATTGTTTCAATTGTAACTGCTCGCCAGAACGTTTTGATGTTTCTTCTACGATTTTTTATATTTGTTTTTAGTTTTATTTGATTCTATATTTGATGATCTCGTCTGACTTTTTTCTTCGTAGGTAATATTAAACAAAAGCAACTCAATACTAAAAATCAAACAAGACTATCAGTCATTATCAATGTCAGTGAATACGATTAACTTTCCAGTATTCTTCTTTCAAACTTTCATCCAGCTGTTTTTCTTCGTCTTTTCTATCTTTTCACTAATTTCAATTCTAATAAAAAATATACGTTGGAAAATATGTTCCATGCATTAGACGAGCTTTGAAGTATATAAGATATTTGGATCTTCTGTTGATGTAAGAATCATTTTTAATGCCATTGGAACAATTTATCAGTCTATTTAAATATTGTTACTTATACGCTTTCCATGAATATCTATAAATAAAAACTGTTGAATTCTCTTTTTTCTTGGCAATAATTTCTGTGTAATTCATTTTATTTGCTTTCAATATTTTGCTTTAAAAATAAATTAAGTCAAAGTTATGCGTGACTTCATTCACTAAAGCCATGCCCGGTTAAGTCTTGTCCTATAATGAGTCAATTTTCTTCCCGTTTACCATATAAAACAGCTTCGTAGTGAGAAATTTGTTCAAAAACTTTTAAACCTAAACCACGACCACCTGGATTATCATTGTTTACTAGTGCTTTGTATTCGATATCAATTTTATATTGTTGATTCCATGCTTCAAATTTAATATGAATAGAATATATTTTACTATCGACAATTTGCCATTCTAGTAGTTTCAAATGATATCGATCTCCACATAGAGTTCCAGTTTCAATTCGTTGACCTTTCCAAAAAATAAATATATATCAAATGTAATCATCTTCGATTGTAGGTATATGATAGCTACCTAAAATCAATGAAAATTCCTTAT
The DNA here is from genome assembly GCA_905250075.1 of Rotaria sp. Silwood1. Taxonomy (NCBI): domain Eukaryota; kingdom Metazoa; phylum Rotifera; class Eurotatoria; order Philodinida; family Philodinidae; genus Rotaria; species Rotaria sp. Silwood1. Next base: position 40,121 of record CAJNOP010000988.1, read on the forward strand.
CAAAACGATGGAACTGTGCCCAAACCCAATCAAAAAGATTTTTAGGTCAAGCTCCATAATTATGATCATGATAAGCGGTAGTATTAATAGAAATTTTTTTGTTATTATATTGGATAAATCCAGATACGTAAGCACTTGGTATATAGGCTATCCAATCTAACTCTAACAATAGAGATATTCCTTCTTTTTGTCTGCAGGCATAAGATTTTTGTTGAAATGTTATTCACCAACGTAATTGACCCTCTTTACGTCCACCAACTAATTGATACGTTGTTTGATCTAAAACCTTGATAAAAGTGTCTTTGTCAATAAAAAGTGTTGCATTATGTTTGTAAGCAGACAATTGTTCGAATGTATATGCATCTAAAATAGCTATTGAATCTTGACCGGTATTGTTTGCTACTGAAGTCCAGAGCATTCTAGATATCCCAGACATTTCTGAATGAAGCGATTTTGATGGATCTGAAACGCTGTAACCAACAAAAAATCCTACATCTATTAATGAGTCATACAAAGTAAAGAACCATAATTCTCGATACAAGGCCGATACATAACGGGTATTTAGCACGAATATATTGATAACCATCACTTTTCAAATCAAGAGTTTCATTGTCTGGATAGCTAAAAGGTTCACATTGCGCTGAGACTTACTAAACAACCCAAGATCAAAATAATTTCTATTTTAAAGATCATTTTCAACAAATGTTTTTCTGTATTTGTTTCACCTAGATGAATATTTGACGATAAGAAAATGTTAAAACCGTTATCATCTTTGCAAAATATTATGAAAGATAAGGTAACATAGAAATAGTAATGTGCAGCTACCTAACTGAATCATATGAAGCCTGTTGTTAAAGAAAAGTGTTGCTTTAGATATAGAGCAAAGTTTCGTTGTTTTCTTTATCTTAGAGCGTACTCATAAAGTGAACCATAGACTTCTGATTGCTATTATCGTGGGAATTTACTTTCTCCTTTTGATCAGCGTGTCAATAGAAAATTTAAGCATATACTGCATTGCTGATCGATGCTTTTTTATTGGGTAAATATATCCATATCTCAAGTTCCATGTTGAAAGTTCAATATTTACAAGGAAAAATAATGTGAAAGTCAATTTATCTGTTCAATCATATTTCTGTCCGCATTTCTAAAAATGAAAGCTGTCTATTTTGTTTAGCTGGAGAGTGTGAGTGGTGAGGGTGTTCCTTTTGACTTGAAGGACACCCTCACACTCACACCCACATCCTATTCCTTATTAATGAGAGTTATATTTCATATATGTCTGAGTCTAATAAGTTTAGAAAATGATCACTAATAAGTGCAATAGACAATTCTCTCAATTACGAAATGTTCTTGAAAACATCATACACGATGTAGTTTGAATACTTTGTCTGATTATAGATTTTCGTTTTCACAACTAATCTGCATATGTGACATCTGCATTTTAACAATTATTTTCCAGATGTTTCTATAAGCTAAAATACGAAAACATTTCATTTTTGTGGAATACTCTAGATTTCATCATGGACAGTTTCGAAACTTTGAACTGAAAAGAAGACTCATAGCAAAGTGAAATACATTTCTTCATCGATAATATGACCGAGACCAAAATGGTTCCACTAATTGCGATAAACACAAAAAATGCTGCTTTTTCAGGATTGTACTGACGTCTATCACAAAGCTAATTGGTTGCTGTTATAGATTACCAAAGACGGTGTCTTAATGAGAGGAATTCTTTCCATATAGCTTTCTGATATAAGTTAAAAAACCAAATTTGTTTATCACAATTCTGTGTAGAAGTTTACTCAAAAAGAAGTCTTTATGAAACAACAATATGTTCGCCTATATACACTTCAGCATAATTGAATCCAAGTTAATACTGTAACAAAAAAGTTCAGTAACTTAACATTAATATAGTTCATAGAAGTTTTTTCATACAGTAGCACTTCCTAGATTTGTGAAATCTTTATAGTCTACTTCGACATCTTCATTTCTCATACCTATACCTTCTAAGTTATCCCATACTAACTAAACTTTCTTTTTTTTACAACATTCAGATGAAAACTTGAACTTCGATTCATGAATGATTACTTAGATCATAACTCAATGATCGTTTATATCAAAGATACTAAATGATAACCATGTTCCATTCAAAGCGACAGACGTCAATCTCCATTTTTGAACCCTATGCTTTATCGCACTACTTCCATCATCAAGTGTTTGTATTTATTTCATTATCAGACTATCCAAATACACCAAGCCATATAGGTTTATTTGCGAAGTTTCTTTATACAAAGGAGCTTGAATAAATATGTTGCTCTGGCAAGTCAATATTGGCATCAACTCGCACATTTTCGTCATCGCAACATGTAATTGATCAGAGCTGATGATTTACCTCTCGGTGCTGTGTTGGGCACAACATTCGTTCTGTCTTTCTTACATGATTTCCATAAGGAGAAAAGAAATTTCGCGCTCTACATACTGACGAGGAAAACTGCTTATTACAACTTACAAGAGGTAAATGATCATCTCTGATGGAATACATGTTGCGATGACGAAAACATGCGAGTTGGTGGAAACGTCGATTTACCAGAGCAACATGCTACAACCAAAAAAAAAAATTATATAAATTTTGGGATCTTCGTGTCATCGTGCCTTTAATAGGATGCCGATGAACTAATGACAAGTAGCAAACTGATAGTATCCGAAATGTGTGAATGATGAAATTTTCGTTTAATGATGGGAATATATTGAAATGTAAAATACAGTCGAGTCCACTTATAAGAGCTCCGGATAACGGAGCGATCCGCCTGTAAGAGACGTTTTTAAATTTCCCGTTTTTTTCTCCATTGTTTTGTGTGCTGGCAAAGTCCGCTTAAAAGAGCCTCGGATACGGGAGCGGCCAGCTTATAAGAGCGTAGTTTCGGCACCTTTTTGCGATTTGAGTCCGCATAAAAGAGCCATATCGCTTTTTGAAATGGATGTCTGCTCTGTGGCAGACAAGATTGTTGGCTACCACATCCATTCAAAAGTACTACCTTTTGAATGGATCTCATAAGGGAGCAATTAACAACTATGGTTCGTCGATTGGATCTCGAATCGAAATAGAACGATGAATCATAAAGAAGAATTTCGATAGTTGCTCGAAAACTTGTAGAATTGTCTGTTCTTTGCCTGATGATGACACATGTTTGTGACGAAAGCTTGCAATAAAATGAACTTTCTATACGTATTCACTTTCATCTTTCGGTAATCGATTATGTGAAATCTGTCGATATTTTAAAAGCGTTGCATGTGCTCAAGCGAGCTTGGTTTCTCGTTTCGCCCACTACGATCGAAAACTGTTTTCGAAAAGCCGGGTTTTTTGTTAGTGACGCCATTAGTGACATGGACGAAATACAGAAGGTTTTGGGTTGTGTCAGAATTCGGCGAAGCCATACAAGAAGAAGATTTCGAGGCGTTCGTCGACTGCAATAAGGATGCCGAATGTTTTGCAAATCTCACGGATGCCGAAATTTACGATTCGGTGAAAAAAAATCGAGAAGAAACGGTCGATTTAGAAGAAGAAAAAGAAGCCGGAATTGTTCATGAACTGATGCCACGTGTCTCTCATAAAGATGAGCTGATGCATCTTTCGATGGTTCGCAAGTATTTGGAAGAGAATTATACAGAGTATAATTCATATTATGATATCGAAGACATGATCGAAAAAAACGCTTTCATTTATCGTACTCAAAGTAAAATTACGGATTTCTTCAAGTAAATTTATGTATGCTTATGTACTACTTATTAAATGTTGACAGGAATCAATTTTTGCACTGTTTTACATATAGTTCGGATAAAGGAGCGGTCCGCATATAAGAGCCTCTTTTAGAGTTCCCGACAGCGCTCTTATAAGCGGATTCGACTGTAGATGGGTCATTGTTTCGTTCATCAAATATCCGAGTTAGTTATTGCTCGATAATAGGATATGCTGATGCATATGTGCAAAAGTTTTTTTTTCTTTTTGAAATGCATAGAAGTCAAAAATTAATGTTGAATCATCTACGGTAGTAAGATTTTCATGTCGAGTCTTTCACTGAAAGAAAAATGACTTTAATAAAGTACACTCGAAAAAGAGAATTCTCGGACAGAATATGTTTTGGAATAGATAGGATGAGTATTGGATTATTGATGCAGTTGATATTGTTCATTCAGAGCAACCTAAATATAAATGACAAAAATGTCTCTCGTGATTCTGCTGTTTTTTTGATTTTATTTATAAGAAACAAAAATCGGAACAGTGGACAAAAATAGAATTGCGTTTCTATTTCGAAGTTGGTCAAGTTATTTCATTAATTTCCAAAGAATATTAGATGGAGCACGAAAGTATAGAGATAGATTGATCTTGAGAAACGAACAAAATGTTCGAAGCCTTGAAAAATGTATGGAGCCAGAAACTAAAACTCAGCTTATTTAGTGCAACAATGATTGTCCTCGACAATGATGAGAATGATTTGACAGCGTTAAACACATATTATTAATCTTACTACCACGGACAAAATTAACGCAACACGTATTTTTGATAGATATTTTCATTAATGGTCAACCACGAAAAATACAAGGTTTTCAGAATTCTTTTTCGTCTATAGAACTTTGTAGAGCTCATTTCGCTGATCATTTTGGTAAAAAAAAAATATGCAAATTTACTCAATAAATAATGGCATTAGAGTCAAAATACTCAAAAACTAGGACTGTTCGTGACCACTGCTGAGTAGTAGGTGATATTTTTGAGTATTCTGAGCCAAGGTTCGTTATTTATCGAGTAAATTTGAATATTTTTCTTTGCCAAAATGATCAGCGAAACGAGCTCTACAAAGTTCTATAGACGAAAAATATTTCTGAAAAACTTATATTTTTCGTCGTCGACCGTCAATGAAAATGTCTATCAAAAATACGTGTTGCGTTAATTTTGTCCGTGGTAGTTAGTTTGAATGAGTATGTATAAGTTTGGATATTAGAAAGTAATGAAACATAAACAAAATAGTTGAATGTATAATTAGTGGCATTAAAAAAAAGGGAATATTCATAAATAAATTTTTGAATGTTATTGTTAGTTTGATATTAATACGATTACTAATATTTGTTTTGAATTTTTACAATTTTCTAATGAATATATTTTATCTCTGTTACCTCAGTATCATTGCATACAGATAGTTATGAAGATCTAACATTGTGTAAATTAGAAAAAAAAACGCATAAAGAATGTAGAATATGAAAAGAAAATCGAAGTTCACATATACAGCAGTAGTGGGCTACGATGAAAAACTAAATAATTGAAAGTTTAGTCTTGTCCAACTTTACATTGATAAAAAAAGACTTGTTGCTTTTGACTTACAGATCTATAATTATGGGCTTTTACTCGTATGAGCTTTAGTTTCAAGTGTAAGACATTTTACTTGTTTTTTTTTAAAGCTATTATGATTCCCATTGCTAGAGGCAAACGAGAGTGGAGCAAACCCGACGACACTGCAATGTATCAAAAATCCGTTCGAAAGAGCCTGACCTTTCTGAGTCAGTATCCAACTTTCACACCAACGAGAACAGATACTAGACTTTGATCTTAGCTTAAAAGACTGAATATGTGTTAACTTGAATTTGAAACAAAATTTTTCAGATTGAGTTTCTCTTCACACTTTTCCTAAGAAGAATAAGACGAGTTTTGCAACTAACTTGTTTATAAGACAAAGTTAGTTTCCATTGGAATTATTCAAGATGTATTCAACATTGAGAACATGACTTGTATTATCATAGCCTAACCATTTTCATTTATCGAACAACTTAGTATTCACTTCACAAGTCAATCCTAATATATTTAGCACAGAATTGATTATTAAAATGATGACTTCTAATGTCCACGTAATAGATAACATGATACCATTTTGATCCTTTTGTCTTCATAACGTTGAACTATTTACTATCTAGTAGAAATATATCTTTTTTCAATCACATGCATACTAGTAGAAGTTCTATTGTTACAAGAAAATGTCGATAATCATACCACAATCAAATTTTTGAGCATAAGACTTTTGTCTATATCTTGTAATCACTTTCTACGCCAAAGCTGTATTCAAACATCCTCAGAAAACTTCTATGATTTCGACAAGAATCCAATGACTTACTTCAAGAGATAAACTCTCATACAATCTGAGGTAATTTTTCAAAAAGACAATGTCTCAATCGAAATTATCAAAAATCTATAATTATTTTTATCGAAAAACGTCTCTCTTGTTCTCTTATCTTTAAACTTTATTCAATTGATGAAATCAATAAATTTGAAATTTCTTAAAACGAAAAAGCAGAAATCGTATTCTAGATATTCTGATTACATACTACAATTTTCTTTTCTGCAAAAATAAGCTCAATGTACACTTTGAATCAATTCCAACATGTGATTTTGTTCCTGTTTCTCACCTGTACGCAAAAAAACTCACTAACCTCTATTAATAGTCAATTCCTATCTAGTCCTAAAGTATATCAATTAGTATATATGCGTATAGCTACAAATGTTGACAGTTTTCTTTTCTTTTTTTTCTAAGAACTATGTTGCTCTGGCAGGTCAACGTGGCCATTAACCTGCACGTTTTCGTCATCGCAACATGTATTTGGTCACAGTTCATCGTTTACCTCTTGGTAATTTGCGTTAAGCAACTTTTCTCAACAATGACTGAAGCGCGACATCTGTGTCATCTCTACGCATACCATGTAAAAAATACGGAACGCAAGAATGCAGTGCGTAAGCATTGAGAAAATGTCGTGTCCCATATACTGACAAGAAATATTGCTTACTACAACTTACCTAGAGGTAAACGATCAACTGCGATCAAATACATGTTGCGATGACGAAAATACGCGGATTGAAGGCAACATCGACCTGCCAGAGCAACATTCAAGACATAGAATACAGTAGAAACAATTTGCTATGTCAGTAGATATCTGCGGATCAGATCATGGTACACAAGAAACTATTGTTATCTTTGAATGCTCTCTGGTAGTAGGCTGTCTGTGTTGAACCTTCGTCTACAAGAAGTATCATTCTAATTTATGGAGATTTGTAACGCCATATCAATGTAAAAGAGTAAAGATTCAAACAACATTGATTCTCAAAAAAAACAAGAAAGTGATTTTCATTTTTGCAAGATCATTCAGTTAGTAAAGATTAACGAATTCCAACTTAAATCATTTTTGAAAATCTCTACATTCATATTCTTTAACTTTATCATGGAAAAAAAATCAAGCTATAATCACCATGAACTTAGCGGCATTGAATTTCTTTGCTTTAATATTTTTGTTCTGGATTCAAACTATTTGCTATTGTTTGTTTTGTTACTGAACGGTATTTTTTTTAAGACTATAATGTTGTTTACATTGATTTGTGAGAGAAAAAGAGTTGGAAAAAGTTCCGAAACTACTTATTCAATGACATGTATGGAAATCGATTGCTGTGTACAGTTCGACTTCATATTCACAACTAGGTATTTCTTTTTATACAAGTACCTTTTATCTGTGAAAGAAATGGTTGAACTTTGGTCGAGAAATTAAAAAAAATATATGATAGAATTCTACATGGTTCTAATGTGATTAAAGAATTGATGAATGATTCACGAGTAAGTTCTGAGACCCTCCAAAGTTTAGATAGAACTCGTTTTAACACATTTCATATACCTTCTCTCAAGAAAAAGAAAGAAAAATCGCAACAATATTTATCCTCACTCAAAATGTATCATGTGTATTTATCTTCATCTATGACTCATATTAGTCGAAACACCTCTGCACCAACATACAAAAATAAATGTGTCACCAACAAAACATACTTTTCTTCTTGTAGAATATGATATCAACACTCATACATTTAAGTTTTCAATTTTTTTTCCTTTTTGTTATTTTGTACACTAGAAAACACAAAGGATACTCATTTGAACGATTTTTCTGATATATACATTTCATCTTCACTAAAGATGAAGAACATATTTATCTATATTACTGATTGATATTTTTATTAAGAAAATGAATAGTTCCATATAGAATCAGTATTATGTGATGAAATTTTTCGGCAATATTTCTCGACATTTACAATTTCGATTAAGACATAAATCAATATAAATTATCATTCAAAGTCTATCAATGCTAAAGTATTCTAATACGAACACTTTAGCATTGTTTGTTGTATAGGGATGCATAATGAACAATATTCTTATTCCATTATTTCAGTGGGTTTTCAATGACCATCAATTAAATACAATTGATAGAATATATTCCTAACTAGAAAAGTATGTTTAAATTATTGATAAATTTTGCTTTTTCCTTAAGAACCAAAATATTATAACAACTATCTGTAGAGTCCTGCAGGGTAACCCTACCCTACCCTACCCTACCCTACCCTACCCTACCCTACCCTATTAGGGTAGGGTAGGGTAGGGTAGGGTTAGGGTAAGAAAACGTTAGGGTAGGGTAGGGCTAGGGTAAGAAAGCGTAGGGTAGGGTAGGGTGAGGGTAACAAACTTTAGAGTAGAATATGGTAAAGGCGGTGCAACAACTATTTAAAATAGAACTAGAATGCCATTTATGGTACTAAGACTTTTTGGTCAACTAATTTCTATGACACTTGTGATATCTATCTGATTTAAAAGACTAAACAGCTAGTAGAGTCCTGCAGGGTAACCCTACTCTACCCTACCCTACCCTACCCTACCCTAATAGGGTAGGGTAGGGTTAGGGTGCAAAGTCGTAGGGTAGGGTTAGGGTGCAAAGTCGTAGAGTAGGGTAGGGCTAGGGTGAAAAGTTGTAGGGTAGGGTAGGGCTAGGGTGAAAATTTGTAGGGTAGGGTAGGGCATAGGGCACGAAAATTGTTTTAGGGTAGGGTTAGGGTACGAAAAAACCTTACCCTGCAGGACTCTAACTATCTGTTCTTTTAAAAGGACTCATATATCTCTACATTTACATTATAGTTCAACTAAAAAGTAATTCATTCTTGCCTTGTGAGACACCAACTTTCTACTATACATTTCATATATTATAAATTTGTTTTTTTGCTTTCGTTTCGAGCTCTAGTAAAGTGTTTTCAAGAGATAAATGCGAAAAATAGTGTAGCAAAACAGAAAAATTATTGAAAGTAATTAAATTGTTTCGTGGAATAATTTGTGTCACTATAGAATTTCTTTATACGATTACCAACATACGTAGTCTACTACTACTCGTGTAAAAATTAAATTGATAATAATTCTAGGAGTCAACAAGATCACTGTTGATATGATACTTTTTTTAACTTATTACTCGATTGATAAAATAGAAGAACCAATAGTTCAATATCATTTATCATGAATTCGAAACACTGTGAAAAATATTCAGTTACTACTGATTCCTATACCTACGGCTAATTTAATTTTTTTCGTCTAAATATATACAACAACATGTATCATGCTGTAACTGTTTTCTTGATATTTAGTAAAAAAAATTGTTGCTCTGGCGGGTCAACGTTATGATCAACTCGCACATTTTCGTCATCACAACATGTATTTTATCAGAATTGATCACAGAAAAAAAAATGCTGAGATATAAGGAGAAGGAAAAAAAATCGAAGTATAGCTTTGATAAATGACGGAAAAATACAAAACGTAAGAACACAATGTGCAGACACAAAACAATTGATATGCCCTCTATAATGAGAAGAAAGATAGCTTATTGCAACTTAACAAGAGGTAAATGATCAACTTTGATAAATTATACGTTGTGATGACGAAAATGTGCGGGTTGATGGCAACATCGACCTGCCAGAGCAACATATTACAGCAAATAGAAATAGTAATAAATCAGGTCGTTGTAGAATATATTGATTGTTTATATTATTTTGAGTACATTTCTTTTTCAGCAGCAAATTCAAACTATAATATGCCCGTGTCATGATATTTTATTTAATGGTACAACTGAACTGAACTGTAAAATTATATAAGGGGCCATCTTTTATTTCGTGAAATATAATACTTGTCTATATGTCGTAAAATGTTTACTGAATAAAATGAAATATTTCGTTTTGGTGAATAAATTCCATTATACAAATATATTATATTATCACGTATATCTTCAAAGATAAAAATGCTTGTTCTGTGTGATTTTTTTAGTGCATAATTAAAATAAGCAATAACGATTTTAGGAGAATTTATTCAGAATAGATATGGATCAACATTTCAATTTTTAATCTATTAGTATTTAGCAGTCAAAGAAGAGTGCTCCTACTATTTTACGAAAGATTTCTTTCATGTTTCTGCACTCTTGTTTTGAACGATAACGAGATAGTGAAGTCAGAAACAAAAAAAACGTAGAACTAATCAAGTTTAAAATTATGAAAATGGATGAATATTATTCTAGATCTATCTTGAAAAAGAATAAGAGAAATCATTATGTTTGAAAGCAAGATAGCTATAAATTATTCTTTTGTATTGAATAAAAGTATATATTTTTTTCATTGAAAGAAAGTAATAATATAATGATGAAACGAATGGTATGATTTAAAAATATCGGTAGATATTCCATTCTTGGAAGAAAGACTTGAAAAGCATGTTGAAATCGTAACAATTGATGTTATGAACATGTACAAATCTTGAAACAAATAAATAGTCGTTTGCACTACTAGGGAATATTTCGTATATGATGGTCATTCGATACTCTAGAGTTGTTTTTCGATCATAGGTTATGAGTAATCATCCAGCATTGCTTCACAATCTTATGCTATAACTTGATGTCGAGTTTTATCTTGAGAATTTGAAATATGTATATTGTTCAAATATATTCTATTTGTGTTATTCACATGTGATGCTATAGAGGTATTTATGATCATTTTGCATTGTATATGAAAGAAACAAAATCGACATCTGTTTCAGTGATGGCTCTTGGTTGATAGAAATCTTACACTCTAACCTTGATTTCATTCCAACTTTTCGCCACAACAATTTTTCATGGTTTATTTATTTTTTATTCAATGAATGCACGTGAGAGTGAAGATTCAGTTTACAAACAAGTTATGAACAACAAATGTCTATAAAACCAATGAAAGATGTTTCATAGAAATTCAGGTACGTCTCAGAAAAAACAACTATTATAAAAATGACTTATATTCTGGTTTGATTCACTAGAATGTTAGCATTGAGTCCTGTTCTATTTAGTACATGTCAAGAAATTTCATATTTGTGATGAATACCACTTCATTTAGTCGTTCTCTTATACTTTGAGAAGTCGTTTTCTATTTATCAACATATTCAAATGATTATAATGGACAAAATCAATTATAATGTCAACTAACACATATGAATAAAAAGAAAAAAACAAATGTGCATTATAATTTGTCTATTAAGACAGAGGCAACTAGTAAATGAACCACATCGATCATTTTGAAATTAAAATTTATTCTTTTTTTACCGATCATCAATTATAATTTTTGACTTCTAAAAGTTGTCGATTTTTTCAAGTCAAGAAATTTTCTTCTTTTTATTATATATATAAGCTAATGAGAAAAAATAATGAAACTAATCTTCATAATAATTGTGATCGATCAGTATCACTATCTCTCAATTAATAATTTCTTCTAATCGTTTATTGATTTAATCAACAATAAATATAATCTTACCTCTCTTCCAATATTTTCATACATTTTTCAAAAAACTACAACTAGTGTAATGATCCTCTATGCATGAGTACTATCATTCGAAGTGGTATAAGTATCTAAATGATAAATGCAATACGTAAAGAGATGTCGATCGAAGAAATATTTTCATTTCATTTTCAATTAATAAATGGGTTCCCGTTTCCCGAAGGAACCGGAAGTGGACCGAACTCGACGGTGCTGCAGTGTCGAGACGATCCGTGGCACAGGTCCGAGTGAACTGCGGGTCCCGACCGATATCTAAAAATCTGCTTGAAAGAGCCTGGTCCCAATGAGACCAGCGCCGGCTTTCAAACCGACGAGAACGGATACTACACTTTGATCTTAGCCGAAAAGGCCGAGAAGCGATAACTATTTCCCGTCTAACAAAATCTCGATCTGTTCTGTCGTTATACACTGTTTAAGGTAAAGAACAGGAAAAAAATGTGTTATGTGTAAAGACAAAACAGATGTCGTACCCCAGCTATCGTCGGGTAATATTACTTTTCACTACTTATCAAGAGGTAGACACTTAATTCTTACCAAATACATGTTGCGATGACGAAAACGTGCGCGTTGATGGTAACATCAACGTGCCAGAGCAACATTCTTTGTAAATCAAGAATAAAGTTTTCTCATGTCGTTGTCGTAAAAATGTGATAGAGAAATCTTTATGTATTCCTATTCTTTGTTAGGGAGAATAGTAATGCATTTTCAGGAAGTGGCTATGGAACAGAGTAGTGTAATCGAACGAACTTTATGTTGTGATCATAATAAATATGCAATAAGAAAATGGCTTTTGATATTATTTATGGAGTTTTAATATGATTGCTATTTGTTATTAGAATTCGTCATCGGTGTTATGATGTGTCGTTTGGATGTTTTGTTTTTGATTATATTGATGTGGATCTGTTAGTTGTAGCATTTTATATGTTAACTTCTGTGACCTTGTATGAATTAGAAAACTGTCGGTCAACTGAACAAAATAGTTCATTAGCATCAAGTAAATGAAATGATGTATCAGCAACTGTGGATAGAATAATTGTTTTGATATTTTTGTAGCATGTCGACGATCATGTAAAGTTTGCAAAAGAGTTTCAGGAGAGTGTCACATCAGAAAAATGAATTATTTTATTAATACTTTGTTCATGATAACGTATTAAATATTGATTATTTTTAATGAATAAATATTCAAGTATTATTCGACATCATACTTCACTACATTAAACTTTAGCAGTCTGATCTGAATTTTGTAATTTTTAATCATCTTCTCTACATAATGTTACTTCTGAGATTTAATTTTATATGTTTTATTTTATTATTAGTTTATTATTCAATATGTACAATTATCGAATAAGTACTAATACATATATATGAATCATTTAATTTATCTTTCTCAGCTGAAGGAAATAATTTTATATTAGAATTAACAGCTGTTGACTAAATTTGAAATTATTGTTTCCATTGTTGAACAGATACATTTGAATTACAAAATACTAAAAAAACTTTTATTCATTGTAAAAGCAGATGTAACATCTATGAAAGACTTATTAGCACCGCATGGTAGAACAATCAAAGCAAAACGTGCATGTCTATTAACAAGCATATTTCTTAAACTTGATCGAGGTTCAATGTTTTGTTAGAATGAAAATCATGTTCATCAAGTAATAGATACTCTAATTGTTGACATCGTTTACATAAAACTTTAATTTTATTTAAAATAACTTTAGATGAGGCTATTTATTAAATCTTTATTATCGTGATCAATTTTTTTTATATAAATATCGAATATTATTATATTTATATCAATAGTATTCTCTATCGTTTTTAATGACATTTGTGTATGTTGTAAGAGTTTTTAAAACATTACAAAAATGATTCTCAATAAAATACTGATTATGATTTAGTATTAATTTTACTTTTTCATAATTTAATAAATTAAATAATGTAATTAGTTTGTATAACAATAGATACCCTAACATAGAGTGAATATGCTAATAATTTATATTCTTCTATATGTTTTCTTATTGATTAATAGATTCAGTAATAGTTATTAAAAAATTATAACCTTATTTATAAACTGATGAAAATGATTCAAGGACCTTGTTGTATTTTTTATATATGAGTGATCGTAAACGTCATCGTTAGCTTGAAGTGAATCGTCTAAACATCAAGATGCGGCTGATAGAATGAATATTTCTTTATCTCTGTCCATAAAATCATAATTTCTATGATATTCTTTACTTTTGAATAATTTTGACAATCTGTCACATGATTCTTTCGATGAATGTTGTTTGATTCATTTTCAATAGCAGAATAGATGTATCTTAAAGTGACTTAGTAATGAATGCACAAGCAATTCTTATACCAACAATAATAACTGCAATACTTGAATTGTCTTTGACTAATTACCCTTCTTGACGAGTTGCAATCAAAAGTTTTATTTTTATGATATATATATAGAGAGAGAGAGAGTACGACATATATATTATCTTAACACACAGGAAGCAAATAAATACAACCACAGAATTGAAAAAATGTAGAAAAACCAGCCATATGTTCTTATTTTTATACATTGAGAGAAAGTTGCTAATGACAATTTATCAATAGGTAAACGATCAATTCTGATCAAATACATGTCATGATGACGAAAATGTACGGTTACTGACAACATTAAGCTACCTGAGCAACATTCTGTGTGTAGAAAATATAGTGCATTGATATTGCCCTTGATGCGCAATGAGTTGAGATTGATTTTTGACTGATAATTAGTATAGTTGGAACAATCTCTTTCGGTATAAGTTATGAATTATGTTTATTTAATGAATGCAGAAGAGGATCATGTCAGAAAGACAGAGTGAATTAGACCGAATTACAGTTAACAATATGGAAAGATAGTGAAAAAAAAGTAGAAGAAACAGTGCAAGCCGTATCTATATTTGGAATGTTAGTGTATTATTTTTGTAACTAACAGAATTATAAGTTTTAGGAAAGTTTGCAATAATGAACTCTTTGCTTAAGATGTATCAAGTGAACATGGCAAGATATCTACCAGATGTATAGCCAATATTTTGCAAAAACAAGAAAAGAAGAGACGGATGTTTTGATGGAAATGAAAGAAAAACATTTCCAACAAACCATTTGGTGGAAAAAAAATTATTATGGAATATATTAATATAAATAATATCTTCAGTAATATTATGTAGAGAGAATTGAATAGATGTATTCCATTTTGGATTATTTGTTCGTTTCATAAATGGAGTTTTTAATGTTAATGAACCGATAGTTATTTCACAATAGAGATTTAAAAAGCCTAGAGACAAAAAACAATATAAGAAAAAATAGCAACCAAGTACTATTTTTGTTAATGACTGAGAACAATACTTACGAATCGTTCTGGTGTTGTCATTGGTGGTATTAAATCACGGGCTTTTAGTACAACTAGAGTTAGATGTGCAACAACATCTTGTGAATCATGCTCATGATCTTCAAAAATTATAAAATAAGTTTTATCTGTAATATTAAACAATGCTTTATCGGTTAAACCTAATTTTTCTACTACTTGATATTGTTTTAGTGTATTATTATTAGTTCATACCTATAATGTACTACAAAAAAAGAGAAGAAAAACAAGATTTCTACATATATTCAATTATTTTATGTTTTGTTTTTTCTATCATACTTTAATATCTTATTCGGAACAAACATATCAGCTAATAATAATGGCTAAAAAATAAAGAATAAATCCAATAAAATAGAACATTTAGTTAATTAATTTACCTGTCGAAAAAGTTTCAATTGTAAATGTGATTTTGGTTGAAGTAATTTTGATTGCCACTTGTTTGATAATGTTTTTACGTTTGAAAATAAGAGAAAATCGTTGAATAAAAATGTTAACAATTCTTTTCTACTTACTATGTAAACAAGATGGATAATAACTTTAAAATTAAAATATTATCCATTCCGAATATCCATAGACTCTATTGTATGATCAGTTTTCAGTGACTATAACTGTTGACTTTTACGGTATTAATTTGAAAATGAAAGTCAATGCCTCTCTGGGTAATAATAAGTTGATATCGAAGGTTTTGACTATATTGAAAGAGGTATTAGTGTTTATTTTCTTCTTTAAAGTAGCATGAGATACTGTTTTCAAGTAATTTTCAAGTAATACAAAATTTAAACTGATGTATTTGATATTTTAGTCAAATTTCTTTTTCATATTGCTTTAAAATAAATGATAAACATAACCAAAACCTTCAGTAATAACTCCTTTCAAAAGTACTAGTGATCAGTTGACTGATTTGAAAGACCTCAGCACACTCACTGAGAGAAGTGTTGATTTTCGCTATCAAATAACGATCGTAAAAGTGAACATGTGCTAGGAGAATCTCCAGTGGCATCACTTCGAAAATGATTATTGAGAATTGAGGGTGTGGGTGTGGAGATGTGAGTATGGGTTACTTTCCAAACAATCACATCCACACTCACACCCTTTATGAGAAAATCATTTATTTAAGTATTAGCTGGACAAACAACAATGAGGAAAAGATTGAAAACAAGCATTTGTATCTATATTAAAGCAAGTGGATGGATATGAAATAACTATTCGAAGGTATTTGTGGAAAGTCGTTTGAAGATGATATCACTGTTGATTCATATTGGAATTTTATTCTCAGATACATGTCAATTACAATTGATTGATATCAATCGAATTCAAGTATGACAATAAGTGATTTATTGTTGATTTGAACAAAATTTTTGTCAATAGCAATTTAGTCCAACTGAAAATTTTAATTGGATAAGATATACAAAAAAAAGTACACTATCAACTGATACTGAACCAAGTTCAGATAAGAAGATAAGAAAATTTTCAAATGAAAATTATTTCGTTTGATTATTTAGATGCGAATAATATACCTTATTATATTTATATTGAAGCAAGTTATTCAGAAAAAGAAAGTCATCTTAATGTAAGAGTGAGGTAAGGGCGGTTTCTCTCTCCATATACTTTTATTTACAATACTTCTACGTTTCGGTATAATTACGGTTTTTGTTTTAGGTATTTATATTTTTTCGACATTTTTACTGTCGGTGTTAGTAGGGTAAACCGTCAAAAACCAATTTTACTTGAAAACTTCGGAAAAAACACTGAGAAAAAAAACAAAAAAAATCATAAGTAGCATCCGGACGTTCAAATATGCCTAATCCCACTCCTCTTGTCCGGAAATGTTCGTCTTTTACTGTCTTCACCCTTCCCGCTTTGTCTAAACGACCATTTATGGATGGCTCTTATGCAATTGAAACTTAAACCATCGCTGCTTGAAGAATAAGGCTTGATTTCTTTAAATAAATCTTACTCTTTCTTTATCACATGTCGACATATATAAAGTTTGTAATCATATATTTCCTAATGAAATTAAAGCATAACGAATCATTTGTTGTCTGTGGATTATATAAAATTCTCTCAAATTTCTTTTGTCGAGGTCTCCATTCTTGTTTTGTCGTATGTATATTTTTAATCATAGTCCATGCATTCGGTGAATTATGATTAATTTCCAGTGCATCTTTAAACCAATGAGATGCACTATAAATTTGACCACGATCATGTACCATAGAACCCAAACGAAGTAATCAACATATTTGGAATGTTCACGTAAAATTTCTTTATATAATGTTTCAGTTTTATTAAGTTCAAATGATGCTTCGCATACACGAGCTAAATTATAACGCATTGTAATAAGAATTGAATTAGTATAAGCTGATTCAACTTGATGAGCTTGTTTAGCATATAAGATATGAGATGTCCTTTTCAAAACATTTACGACTTTCTTCATAGTTATTTAAACGATAATATAATGAATCCATATTACTCAACATTTCTATTGGAATATCTTTTCCATGAAATTGACGAATTAATTTTGATGTAGTCATATGAGCATCCAATGAATCTAAAGAAATAGAAAAATATTTTATATCTAACAGAGTCAATTCTCAAATTATTTTTAGAAGAATATTCTAGGAAGTTAAATTTCATATGCAATCATTCGTATATAACACTAACATTTTCAGGCATCATGCCTTTGGTACAATCTAAGATCGTTATCAAATGAAATTTACTTAATCGAAGTAAAAACTCTAATTGATTCTTATGAATATTTTGTACTTTCTTTGGTAATTCAAATATGAAGGGTGGTATGGGTGTGGGTGCGGGTATGAGTAAAGATAGCAATGACACCCACACCCACACCCACACCCACACCCACACCCACACCCACACCCACACCCACACCCACACCCACACCCCACACCCACACCCCACACCCACACCCATACTCACACCCACCCTACTATCTCATTCCATCATATCCGATGTCTTCCAAGTCTCATCAAACCGTTGTCAATATTAACCTATGCCAAACAGACACGCTCGTAATCGGAGAGAGACGGCGTTTCACAATGGCTTAGTATTGCAATTGTATAACTTCGTGATCGTATGCGCAGAAATACGATCGTTTATGGACAAACAGAGCTCGTCAACAGTTTTCGTTTTACTCTGTATTTCTTTCTATACGATTATATTTCTCCGTGTACAATTTGAAGACATACGACCGTCCAAAATGTGATGGGGAAGAGAGGAGTTACTTCATTTTGACAGTAATTCAATCGCATAAGGTAATCTATCAGCATACCGCAGGATCTGTAATCAATCCAGCAATTTTGAAGAATCAGATATTGCCGAATACAACATATTCGGCGTAAGAAACACGCCGAAGCATTATTAAATCGCTCAGTTTCGTAGTTTTTCAGCGTCTTTTCGATCCGTTGTTGACTGTTCCGGCGATCGAAACGACAGACCCGAGATTGTATTATGAACAAAATAGACAGGTATACAGACATAGATTTATTCGAGATTGTTTGTTTCAAGATTTTCAATTTGAGATATCGAGACATATTCATGATTACCCGTCTCTTTTCTTTATTTCACTTCCGAGATAGTTATTTCCCTACTCTTTTGATAGCGAAAAGTCACAAGACTTTGTAAATTAACAGTGACAATATTGCCTCTACAAGAGAAAACTGTCTGGTTAGGGATGCACCAATTCCAATTCCAATCAATTCCAATTGCTGGAATTGGTTGGAATTGGTCGGAATTGGTCGGAATTGGAATTGGAATTGGTTGGAATTGGTTTGGAATTGGTCGAAATTGGTTGGAATTGGTCTATAATTGATCAGGATCGATCTAGAATCGGTCGAAATTGTTCAAGAATGGGTCAAAATTGATCAAGAGCTGACTGGAATCCGTGTAGAATTGATTTATAATTGAGTTATAATTAGTCTGCAGTTAATTAAGAATTGGTCGTAATTCCTATGGAATTAGCATTGTTTAGGAAAATTTCTATCTAATGTGAATGTTCACATGATACTTTACATAGTACCATAAAAATATCTTCGGATATGAAGAAAAAGCTTTTTTCAAAAATTTGCGCTACCACACTCTAAAAAAACGCTTTCTCAGAAACCGAAACCCCTTCAAAAACCCTTTCGAAAACCCATAAACGTATCCGAAAAGGTTTCCGGACTAATGTTAAGTTTTTGAAAATACCTTCTGGGTTTCCGAGCATCCGGAAACCTATGGGTTTTCGAAAGATAGGTCCGGAAACCCTCAACCGTATTCTCAGAAACCCTGGTGCTATTTTTGAAAACCGCTTTTGATTTAAAAACCTTCTCGAAAACCTTTTTGGGTTTCCGGGAACCGGAAACGAGGGAAGCGTTTCCGAGAAATCAAGCATGGTTTCAGAACATGTCTCGAAAATTCTGAAGGGTTTCCGAGTCTTCGAACAATTCTTGCGTTTCTGAGAAAAAATTTCGGAAGCCTATCCAGTACTCTGAACTATCGAAATAGCATTCGGATATCTTCTTTTTGATTTTCACGTTTCCATCGTTATTGTAGAGGTTTAGGAATTGCTCGACATGCATGATATTAACTTTATTCAATTTATATGGAATTGTTCTGTAAAACCATTACAACTCTGAGAATTCAAAAAAATACTTTGTTTCCAAGAAAATTTCAACTCGTTTTTACATCTTTCAGTACCGAAAAACTTGAATGGATTATAACAAATTTTCGTGGAAGGATCGAAGAGCTACGCAAAATCGTCAGATTATTCAAAGAATGTCGTCTTTCTCCTTCTTCAATCACTTATGTTTCATCCAAGTACCAGCATTAGCATCTTTGTCAACAGATTGCAACGAATATAGTGTAAGTTTCGGCCGTTTCCGGATGCTTTCAACCGATTTATACAGAAGAGTGATAGCAGAGGAACGATAGTAAACATGAAGAAATCTTCATTTGCGAGAGAATGTAAAACAAAGACCGAGTGTCTCAAAATGTTTGCAACATCATCTATTCCCCCATATCTCCACAAACGTAAATGATAAAATCTAAATTCTTTTAAAAACATGCGTCCTGATATTCTGTACAATAGTCAAAAAAAAGATTCTCTTGGCTTGTGTTAACAGATTTGGAGAGAGCTAAAAGAAAAGATGTATCAGATGTTGTAGTTTCCCACTTTGATATCGATGTAAACGCTTTAAAAATACACATTTACTATATAAATCAAATCAAATGTAAAAGAACTCATTTCTGAATACCATCATCTCGATAAAGTGAGCATCTTGATGTTCAAAAATAGTCGGAAAGAATGAGACTTCTGCGAAATGTGATTGTTGTTTAGCTGAAGAAAAAAACAAATTCTGGACAATGAGACATTATTGACTCTCATACACATTTCCCTTTAGCTCTCTCCAAATCTATTAGCACAAATCACAACAATTTCTGTGTTCACCTATTGTAAAGAATGCCATGGCGTATCGTTTCAAAAATAAGTTGACGTGTTTCTGAATCATCTATTTGAACACATAAACAAAGTAAAATATCTTGGAAGCATTCTCAAAAAAAACGGTAAATATTTATTTCTTCACACTGCAGGATATAGTTTCCCCGGCTGATCCGCTAAAAGGTCCGCAAAAAGCGCGAACATGAAAACTACACTTCAACGATAACGAAACTACAGACCCCAAGACTCCAAACGACATCAACATTCTGCTTTCGATAGCAATACGGACACCAGACGTCAGACTGCCTTAAAAACTTTGACTTCCCTAGACAAAAAGCTTTCATGACTATAGGACTCCACTTTACTTCATGACTCTGAGTTCGACAGGATTTAAAAACTAATGACATTCACTAACTTCACGGCAATGGCTTCAAGACACATGAAGATATAAAAACTTTAACTGACTTCATGACGGCAGCTTTAAGAGATTTCAAGACTCCAAGACACCAGACTGACTTTACGACTCTTGCTGAAAACAAAGATAAAGACTCCATGATTAAGGCTGACTTTGTGATTATGATTTTCAAATACAGGAAGACAACAGGATTAAGACTAACTTTTTCAATCAGCCTTTCGGAGGAATACATGAAGACTATAGCGATAAGACTGACAGTACGATGCCGGTCGTAGGAGACATAAATACTCCAGAATTCAGACTAAATTAATGACATTCTATTTAGGAGACTTCCAACTTCTACCAATTCCACTAACTTCATGACCGCGAATTTGGAAAACGGAACACTTGAGCGATTCCATTAAGTTCATGTCTCTATCTTTCATAAGATTCAGCACTTTGACTGATATCATGTCTAAGGCCTTGGCAGATTTAAAGACTTTAGGATTTCAGCTGACAATATGACTCTGGATCCAACAGTCATATACACTTGGTGACTTTCACTAGTTTCATAGTATTCGCTTTAACAGACATAACACTGAAGCGCTTCGACGAAATTCATGAGTTTATATTGAGGAGCTTTTCTTGTCTCTCTATACTAGGAATACATGTTCATCAATGGCGAAATTCAAATCAAAATACGAGAGTTAGATTAAGCGGTTAGAATAAGGAAATAGATGTAGAATAAGGACTTAGAATAAGACGATCAGATAAGGGGTTAGAATAAGGGGACAGAATGAGAGGTTAGATATAGATTCAGGACTTCGATTAGTGGTTAGAATAAGGCGATAGAATAAGGGATTAGAGCAAGGGAGTAGAGTAAGGTATTAGAATAAGGGGTTAGAATAAGGGGATAGAATAAGAGATTAGACTAACAGGTCAGAATAAAGGATAGAATAAGAGATAGAATAAGGGATTAGAAAAACGGGATAGAATAAATGATAGAATAAGGGGATAGAATAAGGGATTAGAATAAGGGAATGAATAAGGGATTAGAATAAGGGAATCGAATAAATGATAGAATAAGGGATTATAATAAGGGATAGAATAAGAGATTAGATTAAGGGAATCGAATAAATGATAGAATAAGGGATATAATAAGGGATATAATAAGGGATTAGAATAAGGGATAGAATAAGAGATTAGAATAAGGGATTAGAATAAGGGAATCGAATAAATGATAGAATAAGGGATTAGATTAGGGGATTAAAATAAGGGGTTAGATTGAGAGGTTGAAATAAGGGAATAGATACAGATTAAGGAGTTAGATTAGGGGTTAGAATAAGGTGATAGAATAAGGCATTAGAGCAAGCGACTAGCGTAAGGGATTAGAATAAGGGGTTAGATTAACAGGTCAGAATAAGGGATAGGATAAGAGATAGAATAAGGGTTTAGATTAAGGAGTTAGATTTCGGGGATACATTTAGGGGATAGAGTAAGGAGATAGATATAGATTAAAGACTTAGATTAGGGGTTAGAATAAGCGGTTACAATAAGGCGACAGATATAGATCAGTGAGTGTATTGTGAGTTGCTGCCAGAAAGCTATATAAGATTTTCGAAGCCTCGGAAATCTCTAATGCGTTTCCAGGATCTTGAGGTTTTTTAATTGCTTTTAAGGGTTTGCGAGAATGCGAAAACCCTTTCTTGAAAACCTATAAATGGTTTCATATAGTGACAAACTTGGAAACCTTGAATAGGTTTCCGAGAAAACGGATTTTTTTTAGAGTGCAGCCCCCAGGGTTTTTGAAACAAATACATCTTCAAAATCCCCCTACCCTCCTGGGGGAAATTTTCGAAAAAAACTTTTTCTTCATATTCGAAGATATTTTTATGGTACTATGTAAAGTATCATGTGAACATTCACATTAGATAGAAATTTTCCTAAACAATGCTAATTCCATAGGAATTACGACCAATTCTTAATTAACTGCAGACTAATTATAACTCAATTATAAATCAATTCTACACGGATTCCAGTCAGCTCTTGATCAATTTTGACCCATTCTTGAACAATTTCGACCGATTCTAGATCGATCCTGATCAATTATAGACCAATTCCAACCAATTTCGACCAATTTCAAACCAATTCCGATCAATTCCAATTCCAATTCCAACCAATTCCAATTCCAATTCCAACCAATTCCGCCAATTCCAAGCCAAGAATTGGAATTGGGATTGATTGGAATTGGAATTGGTGCACCCCTATCCTGCATCCTAACCTTTACATACTTCACCCACGCATCCTGAACCAACTATACTCTAACCCTCATCCATCCACACCAATCCTCAGTCTCACCCACTCCGACCCTAACCTCCAACAGGGTGTGAGCGTGAGAGGTGCGGTATGCGGGTGGGTGAATGTGAACATCAGTGTGGAGTATGCGTGCCAGGTGAGTGGGTCTAACCATCTAGCAAGTGAGAAAAAACACACCCACACGCACACACCCACACCCACACCCACACAACCACACCCACACAACCACACCCACAACCACACCCACACCCACACCCACACCCAAACCCAAACCCACACCCACACACCCACACCCACACACCCACACCCACACGCACACACCCACACGCACACATCCACACCCACACCCTCAAGATCTTAGGACATCATCATTGTATAGATG
>CAJNOP010000989.1:0-11168 GCA_905250075.1 Rotaria sp. Silwood1
ACTGAGGCAGTGGAACATGACTGAAATTTATTATGATTTCGTCAACGGAACTCTTAGATTTAGAAACATCGGACGCTGTATAGGATCGCGTTCTGACATGCCTTCTGGCTCATGCAGTTAGCCGTCCTCTCTACTCGAGCTTTGCTCAAGTGGCAGTCTAGCTCTGTCTCTATTAGTTTTTTTTTCTGTTATTTATTTATATATCAAGATATTTGTTAGAAATCAAAAAATTAAAATGCACGATAGATTTTTGATATAAGGATTAGAAAATTCGATGCAATCCAGGTCGTTTCGTGAGAAAGACAAACGAGATTTTACAGGATTCGAGACTGACTGACAGCACTCTAGAATACATATATATATAGTTAGCAAACGTATTCTATCGAATAATTAATCAGTCTATAAAAGAAACTACAACCTACGAACGAGAATTAATCACTATTGTAAATAAACATTTTACCTGACAATATTTCTGTCTTGTTATTATTAGTCAAAAGAGATCTTGAACATGTTGACATAGTTGCACATGAACATGAACTATTACTATCATTATATGATATTGGACTTGTTGACATAATATAATTATCATTAGGATTAGATATAGTAAGATTCCAATTTGTGTAGAATATATTATGTAATTGATTAGCATGAATCATTTCTATGATATATTTATGTATTTGTCGAAAACTAGTTGGTGCCTGAACAATAAAATGATCAATAATAGAATCGATTTGAGTTTGAAATGAATGACGTGTTAATGCTTCAACACTAATGAACTTTTGTGAAGAGAATATTTCAATCTTTTGTTCAATTAGATTTTTTACAAGAGAACAAAATGATGCTAAAAGTCGAAACTGTGTACTTAATATTTTCATGTCTACATTCCAATAATAACTTTCATAGGATTCAGTTCCCCATAGTAATTCAATAAAATTAGATGAAATAAAATAACTTGAACACACTTGATGATAAGCAATTGGTTTAACAGAAAGAAATTTTGAATATTGAATTGCTATTCGTGAACATGGACATGATAATGATGATGAATATTGAGTTTGTAATTGTTCAAATATTAATTCCGTTGGAGATGTTACCTTCACAGAATGTATCTGTGAATTTAATCCAGTAAAAGTTATTATAACTATAAGTGCTAAGACAAAAACAATAATATAAAAACGAGTAGCTATTTGTTGACGTTGTATAATTAATATATCATTTGTTGTTTGTGATTTTTCTGGTAAACAAGGTTTCCGTACTTTATGATATAAATTCATTGCTCGAATAGAATGTTGAAATCGAGTGAAAAACATTGCAATTTTATGACGAATACCTTAGCATATGAAGAAAAAAAAATCAAATTTTTGTTCTTCATTAATCATTACTACGCAACTAAATTAAGCCGATGATCTCAAAACTCTTAGTTAACGTGATTATTAGCCATAAAAAAGTTTGTAACTACTTCAATATCTCGTTTCTTTTTTGTTAAAATTCAATAGTACAACATTTATTCTTAATATAATGGAAGCTAGCAGTCGATTCGAGCTTTTTCAAAAACAACTCGACCTATTTAGTAAGCCAACTGAGGCATAGAGTGAGCCAGATGCAACTCGATGAGCTTTATCGAATGGTGTATACTTCATTCGATTGAAAACGAACTATCGTTAGTCAGGAGTCCTCAAGTATCTAAAACCGGGTTTTCAGCCGGTATTTGCTCTGACAATTCTCTCGACAAGATGAGCCACTGATGAGACATAGCTCATTCGATGCATCTCGACCAGACCTGTCGAATCTTGCATATTTCACTGTATTGAAGACAAAGCATTGTTTGCCAGAAGCCATGTTGTATCCGAAAATCGGGTTTCCAGGAGGTATTTGCTGTGGCAATTCACTCGAAAATCTAAGCCACTATTGAGACACAGCTCATTTGACGTATACCGATCAGATCTGTCGAATATTGTGTGTTTCATCCAACTGAAAGTAAGTAATCGTTGGTTATGAGCTCTGAAATATCCAGAACTGGATGATTCTAAGCCACTATTTTTTCTGACGACTCATTTCATCAGGTGAGTCACTCATGTAACTAAGCTCCTTCGTTGGAGCTAAAGGAGCTCTATCGGTTGGCGTAGATATCATCAGCATCGCTAATCTGGAAAGCAATCGTGAAGGCAAATATGCGTGTAAAACCTCATGAATGGCATTTCAAAGTGAATGGATCGAATCGTTTTTGAAAAATCTCGAATCAGCTGCTAACTTCCCTGACATTTATTCTTACCTTTTTCTACGAAGCGTTCCCTTGTAACGTGTTTCCGATGTTTGCGACAATGAGAATACATTTGTCGGAACAGTCTCATTATAGGAGGAATCAATATTCGAAGTGCTGTAGAAAGACCACCAACTACACCAAGTATAGTTGCAATAATATAAGCTCTGTTAAAGCGTTCTTCATAGGTATACGTACATTGATATGGTGCACATTGACGATAATAGAAACTAAAATTAGTAGAATTTGTCCAACCTTCAATAAATAATTGCGAAACAATTTGATCCAATGTAGTATCAGGAGAAAAACGACTATCAACCGTTGGATCAAGTGGAACAACATTGGCCACACGAGAATCTACTGTGCCAAGATATAAATCATATGAACGCAATTTAATAAGCCTTTGAATACATAATGCATTATAAAAACATTCAAGCGAAGATGCAAGAAGAGAATCAACGAGTACACAACCTACAAGCAAACCCGGTATCGTTTCCTCCGATGTACCTGTATATGAAACAGGAGATGCTACGCTAAGATAGAATCCTTCGGAACGTGTACAAGAAACATTAGTACCACATGAGCACTGGTTGTTCCAATCATTGTTTGATACAAAACGCATTGAGTTGTTATTATCGTTCAATATTTGAACTATTTGAGCATTAGCCCCACCATAAACAATAAACTGATTGAGCTGAATTGAAGTTCGAACCAATTCAAATAGGTCGAGAAAAGATGCCAGAGTCTTAAGTAATCAAAACAAAACAATAAAAAATTGAAAAAACGTCAAGACTGAAATCCTTTTGATATACACAAATAAAGAGAAACTGATAATTTAAATAAGATCAAAATTACTGCAAAGTTATTCAAATTCATAGCAATCATATGACACATATATGATTCTTAATCGATTTTCAAGTTCAACGAAGCTGTAAATCTTAAGATCAGTTCTCTTGTATGGATTTTAGTGGAAAAATTGAGTGAAAATAAACCATAAGAACGAAGAGAAAAATAAATCTGTTGTTATCCAAAACGCCTAGGGTGTGGGTGTGGGTACGAGCCCACTATAACCTCTTCACCCACATCCCACACCTCACACCCAATATTTGGATAATCATTTTCCTAACAGCTAGACTGAAAGATGTAGTTTAGTTTGGTGGTGTTCACGCTCACCAGACTTAACGTCTCTGGATTTCTTTCTATGGAAACTCATGAAAAACAACATCTACAAAACAGCTATCAAAGACATCGCTGAATTATGAATGAGAATTATCAAGAAAATCATCTTGATTTCAAAAGAAGCTTTATGTTGTGTGTTTTTTGTTCAAATATTTCGACAAGGGTAATTTTATGTATTTCAGTTGATAGTGATCATTTTGAACATTTGTAAACCAAATTATATGAAATAATCTTCAAGGAACATGCTATCGAATTATAAAAAAAATTATATAAATAGCTCAAACTGATTAAAAGATATCCATTTTTTTTACGCTGGATCTTTTAGGATACTCTGTACATAGTCTTAGGTAAATGATATAGATGAATCAAACAAAATCATATGAGATAACGATTGGCAAACTTTTATTTCGCGTGTAGCCTCAATCAACTAAATGTAAGATCATCAATGCAAGTACTAGATTCGAATCATATATGTGAAATCTATCAGATTAACTTATAATAACTAAGAAAATCAGTTTAATCCTTTCTTTATCACATACCTGCTGTTGAAATTGTTGAATAAGTGCAGATGTTTCTGTATTAAATGTATTCTTTGTCAATACTTGACTACTGACAAATTGTAAATTATTGAAAACAACAAGTTCATTTGTTACAGTATCATTTGACATCTTACATAATGTTTGAAGTGTAGTGAATATTCTAGAACCTCTAACACGAAAATCTAAAGCGTGAAGATTATCAGGTAATCCACGAAAGTAGAGCAACCACGCATTATCTTTGATGAAATCACTTGAACACACTTGATGATAATAAGGCTTTATATACATAATAGATGAATAAGATACAGAAAGATGAGTACATGGGCATACGAGTGTTGATGAATATTGTGTATATAATCTTTCATATTCATTCAATGACGGTTGATACACATTATTAATTCGAATTCGAGCAGCAATTGATGAATAGAAAACTAAAAAAAGTATTCCTATAATGAATAATAAAATATAGATACGTGTAGAATATATTCCATCATTGATGTCAGATGACAATGGAAACATATTTAGTTTAAGTAGTTTCTGGTAAATTTCGCTTATATAGGAAGTAAAACGATATTTTAAACCTATTAAATAAGACTTAGGAATGAAGAGACTAATTATACAAAGTAGAAACTCACTTTGCTTTATACACATTGGATTTTCTGTTAGTGTTTGATCAGTTGTATTTTGAAAATTTTTACTTTTCTGAATTCGTCGTATGAACATGATTATTAAAGGTGTTGAGAAATATAAAATTGTCTTTAGACCACCAAAAAGACTAATAATAGTAACAATTACATAAAGTAGATTGAACCGTCGATCATAAGAATATGTACATGAATGTGGAGAACATACTTGAAAATAACCAGTAAAATTAATCTTTTCATTCCATGATTCAATAAATAAGTTATCAAATAGATCACTCACTGTTGTATTTTGTTTGAAACAAGATAATGAAAGTGGTGTAACTAATGATAATCCATTAATAAATATTTGAATCTGATCAATACATGATTGATTATAGAAACATTCTAGTGTTGATCTAAATAATGAATTGTATGGTAAACATCCAACCATAAGACCAGGTATTGTTAATAATAATGGCGGATCAAAAGTCAAATCTCCAAAAATAGTCCCACTGTGTACGCCTCGACGTCCTGTCCAATTGTAGATGCCAGCTTGATGTACACAAGTGTTGTTTATTAAACAAGAACACCTTATATTCCACATCAGGTAACTAGCCGCAATGCATCCACTAATACCCATTTCAAAAAAGAAACAGTGTGAGTATTTATTGAAAAATTTTTATCGAAACTAAATAGAAGGGTGCAGTTTTCACTATTTAAAAGAGAAAATGAAACTGCATCGAATTGTCTATACCAGATTTTTCTGACAAATATTCTCAGAGTCTTTCGCCAATTTTTTTAGAGAATCCAGGGCGTTGAATAAGTTTATAAGGTGGATTGTTCGTTAAAAAATGAAAAAAACAGTCAATTTCTTATGAAAAATCTTCCGATAGCATGCAGTAAAATGTGTATAAGTCATGATTGACTAAATCTTACAACATCGGACTTATAGAATTTATAGATCTTCAGTTAATGATTCTAGTGCATTCCTGAAAATTGAGATCGTAAAACTTTTACATTAAACAATCTTTCGAGATAAATAAACTTGATAGTAGACTTTGACAACACTTGTTAGAAAATCTGGTATAGACGATTCAATGCAGTTCCATCTTCTCTTTTAAATGGTGGAAATCGCACCTCTCCATCTAGCTTCTATCAAAAGTTATTCAAAAAATACTCACACTGTTTCTTTTTCGAAATAGATATCGGTTTGAATCCCAGGTACAGCTTGAGTAAAATAGTTCGTTCGCAATGCTGAAACGATTCCATTTTCAAAAATATTAAACGACAGAAAATCATTGATATGTTTGATTTTAACGATAGTTGTTGCTTTTAATTGTTCAACAAGTGCTTTTACTTGGGTTTTAAATATACTATGTGATAAAACTTGATAAGTGATCATGTTCCTAGTAGCAAACTCTTTCAAAGCATCTGATACCATTTCTTTTATTGTTCGACAAAGTAGAGCAACTAATTGAAAATGAGATGCTGCCATAATACGATAATCTAATGGATAATAATCACTCATCTGGTAATCAAATAAAGATGAAATAAATGTTTGATTGACAAATTGACTTGTACATATTGAATGATAGTATAAATCAAATATAAGAAATTGATCATGTTGAATTGAACTTTGTTTACACGGACATGAAAGTGTAGTTGGATATTGAAGAGAAAGTTTTTCAAAAGTAATTTCACTTGGTGATTGAATGGTCACAGTATTTATTTGAACACTAAAAGTAGTGAAAACAATAACAATACTAAGAATAGTGGCCAATAAAGAGAGAAAAACTCTTGAAGCGAGCAATTGATCGACAAGTGATAATTCTTCTTTATCCTCGAAAAGATTTATATTGATCAAAATATAATATAGTCGCTTGTGTCGATTCACTTGATCGTAAGATGTTGTTTCGGTCATTTTAGAAACTGCGCAATAGTGTATTTAATTTATGTTCACGATACAGAACTATTAGGAATATGAGAAAAAAATATGGTTGTTATAAAATAATATAAAGGAAAAAGCCTAGAATATTGTTCTGCACTATTTTGTTGATTAAAAATTTTCATTTATGTAAAAGCTACATTCAATTAGTAGAAAGGTTATATGATAAAATGTGTTTTTTGTGAAAGTCTGCTTCCTTCTGATCATTTTTCTTGCTATTCACTTAATTATCATGTTACATACTCAGATATATTAAAAAACAACTTGTATTTACGAAAAGCTATCTGAAAATCACGTTTACCTCTAAAATATTTTTCAAATGATTATATGTTATGTGAAAACAAGCCAGTTATTTCAAATATTTGCAACAGTTACGTATAAATATATCATAATAGCACATTGAGACAAAGTTCGCATTGCAAATAGACGCATGAAACACAATTGAGTTTAGCGTTTTGAAACAAAGCATGAGTGGTCATGCTGGAATTTCATTCTTACAGATACTCATATGCGACATTATTTCATATTCACGCAAGATATATTGTTCACATAGGCATATTGAAGTATTTGTTGTGTATATGATGCATGATGATCAGAATTTCCTTAAATTCAACATGTCAATACAAAACAGCTACATTTTCGAAAGCTTTTTCTAAAATGACTCTGCAATGATATGGGTGTGGATATAGGTGTCGCTGAAGAGAAGATGAACACCCACACCCACACTCGTTATAGCCATCATAAGACCGGATTTTCTGCCTAAAAATGAGCATATAGGTGTACCCAGTCTTTGCTCAGTTTTGAACATAAAATAAAAGCGAAAGAAAACTTTTTTGTACACAAATCAATAGGGAATTCTTTTCATTATTCGACACATATTGAACGAACTTGAAAGAGGGAACCTATCATATCATTTGGTGGTGAATATCTTGATGCAGACAGCCTCTTTGTTGCACTTCAATAGTTTTCAGTCGTGTTTTTATAGCAACAGTAGAATGTTAAATGCATGTATTATACATCGTTCGATAGAGAATTTCAAGCGCTACAATTTTTCTGTGCACCATATTTTATGATCTTGCTGCTGTGAAAAGGACGAAGCCATTTTTCATGATCACTTTATCAGGAACTATGGATATGACCATGTTCGGCTAGATAAAGTCTTTCGACTTTTGGCTTCTATATCTTAAATGAAAGATCGAGTCGAGTTATACTAAAATCCAAAATATGGGGTTGTTTGGTTTTATCACTGAGAAATGCGGGCCGAAACATTGATTTTAGGGCCATTTACCTAGTAAAAACACATAGAAGCTCGAATGTATTCAGTATTTTCTCTATACGTCGGGCATAGTGCAACCGTTTTAGCTTGGGGATGGTAGGTGGGTGAAGGTGAGGATGAGTGACTTCGGGTCAGCGTCAGAGAATCCACTTCAACCTCACCCTCAGTTCTCAATTGGTTTCATAAAAAAGCTAGGCGGACTATCTGCATTGGCTAAAAAGATCAAGTGGTTGAAACTGTGTCCAAAATACACAGGAAAAGAAAACGAAACACTGTAATATTTCAAAAAATAAAATGAATCCTGATAAGACAACACTGCACAGTGTGTATCAACATGCACAGCACTTATCTTGAATTTCATTGATGTTTTATCGTAATGCTGCTCGTCGCCATTCTCGTTCTATTATGTTCTTCACAAGTTTACGGCTCTCCAGCTTTTGCTTGCAATTTTGAACATGAAACTTGGTGTAAGATGCAAAATGGTGTGTGGTTTGATCCTGAGCTCCCACTTTATAACTTCACCATTGTCACTGGACAAACCGTACCGGATAAAGAACTAGCACCCACCATGGATCACACATACAACTCTAGTTCAGGGTACTTTGTCTATTGGCATCGCCCGTCGAATGCTACGCATACGTCAATGGATGGACTCTTGAGCACACCCATATTCGAGCAGCGCGAGCATATGTGTTTGAATTTTGCCTACTACGTCAAATCGAGTGAGAGCATCAGCAATGGAACATACCTGAGTGCTCATATCAAAGGATGTTACAGGACAACTTTATGGGTCATACATACAGATGACACTCAAGGCTGGAAGACAGATGAAGTGCAACTTCTCGATCTTACATGCAACGTTACTATTTGGTTCGATGTTTCGCCATACATCTCCAGTGCTGTTTCCGTCGCATTCGACGATATTGTCGTTGATGTTTGTCCACGATATAGAACGACGACAACGACAACCCCTGTATCTGATAATAATTCTATTCGATTCACAACAAATACTTGTCTTCTGACAATTTTATTTTTCCTTGTAATTGCTACTGTCTGACGTAATCGCTTACGATTGCTTAATTGTTTTGTTCATTATTCAGTACATTTTCAAGTTCATTTCTTATTTTTCATTTGAGAAGATTAATGATTTTGTTTAAAATCAATCGAAATAATTAATAAATTTACTCCTATTGATGAAGTCGCAGATTGAAACAATAAATATCAAAGTCATTGTCGTAGACTAACACAATATGTTTTAAAACTATCTCCATATTTCACATATACCCGTATTAACTAGTAAAGTTTATAGTCACAACCAGAGCTGCTGGTCTGGCCTGGTGACCTGCCAGGCACCAGGCCAGGCTAAATTTCGGAATTTTAGCCTAGTCGTGATTTCATATTAATTTTTCTATGAATAACTTTCAAAATAAAATGGTACTATATGTTAAAACTTTTATGCGTGAACTTTCGATTTTCGTAAATGATAGACGGTCTGTTCGAGTGAAAGAGTGAATGAATAAAAGAAAGAAGATAATAACTATGAGTGATTTTATTTCAATAGAAATAAAAGAACAAAACTATTTGCTTCGTTTCACACATTTTTCTTATATACAACAATTTAAATTAAGCAATTTCAACTGATCGTAGTTATGTTTTGACAAATTCTGCTGCCATATCTATTTCAAAATCATCATATATAAACATTTTATTATCTGTTTCCCCATTAGAATCGTTGTCATATACTAGTAAACGAATGTACCATACATTATCCCAGGAGGAACGACACGGCAGTGGAACGGCCGTATACGATAGAAATACGGCGATTTCTGGCCTGGAAACGGTGATCGAATACGTATCACTGTATTACGATGCGATACGGCACTGTTTACGGTCATCTAATACAATGCTATGTAAACGAATCGTATACAATCACCGTATCTAGGCCGTAATGATACTGTGGGAGAAAACTACTGCATACGGTCACCGTATTGACAACGTATTTATACTGTATCAGTAAGGTGCCTTCGACTCAAGCTAAATATCTTTTCAATGTATGCAGTATATAGCTCTCATTGAAATCTCTACGATGGTACTAACAGTCTCGCATTCTATTGTTTCTATGAGTTATAGAACGCTACTAACCGATTTCTCGTTCTTTCTTTTCAAGAAACATGGCTCTTCAGCTAATGTAAAGCTCAGAGAAGAGAATTTCCCTTGTTTTATATGTCAATTGACAGCTTTTCTTGAGTTCTACACGAAGCAGTCAAGTGTGGGTATGAGTGTGAGTGTGGAGTGTGGGTGTGAGTGTGGAGTGTGGGTGTGAGTGTGAGTGTGTGGGTGTGGGTATGAGTGTTGGGTGTGGGGGTGAGTGTGGGGGTGAGTGTGGGGTGTGAGTGTGTTTCAATACGTAATCTACACCAACGCCCACACCCCACCCACCCACATCTACACCCGCACCCACACACATCCACGCCCACACCCACACCCCACACCCACACCCCACACCCACACACACCCACACCCACAGCCACCCACACCCACACGCACACACACCCACACCCACGCCCACACCCACACCCACGCCCACACCCCATACCCACACCCCACACCCCACACCCTTTAATTCTCTATAAATCAGTATAGGTCCGACAATTTTCAGTCAGCAGGTTCATCAGAAATATGTCAAAAAACACGAAGCCATCAGTACATCAAAGACCTAAATCTCTCTGAAAAAAACCGTAATCCAAGTTTTTTCCTATACCATCAAGAGAGAAATCTTATGCATTTTTTCATGCTCTTCCTAATGGTATGTTTGAGGTTGAACTTGGTATATTTGAAGTTGAGTTTTGACATATTCGGTCGCTAAAAAAATCTAGGTTTACCAGAAACATATGGCGCTTCCGGTATATCGAAGTTTTGAGTATCATATCGTTATCAATTGGTCTTTTTTTGAGTCCATCTTGTTCAGGACAATTTTCTCTTTCGAATGGTATATGATTTTATGCAATCGAATACGTAGTAAACAAGATATAGGTTAAAAAGTGTAACTGTATGAACAATTTTTGGACATCAAAACAATTATGCACTTTCCTATTTTTTTGATCAATGATCATAGGAAAAGAATTTTGGCTTGAAAATTTATGCAAATAGACAAGAGACTACGCTGAACACAACGGTGAAAAGCGCAACTCTTCACGATGGTTCATTGTTGAGGGTCCGACAAAGAAAGAAAAAAGTGTGTGTTGTCTGAATAAATTTTGGAGCCACTGTATATGCCTTAATCGCTTAACGATATAGACGCATAATAATGACTTAGTATTCGTCAGCTGTACAAATTTTACCATCA
>CAJNOP010000989.1:11268-63715 GCA_905250075.1 Rotaria sp. Silwood1
CTTGGGTTCAATAAATTATCTTGAGATTAGAAACAAAAAGACCTTTGAAGCTATTTCATCATGTGATAAATATCTATGCTACTATATAAATCATACGTAAGAGCTATTTCACTTAACCCATGAACTATGATGCTCAATCGATTTTTTCTGAATTTCGATTTCAATTACATCTATTAAAAGTACACCAATTAGTGAGCTTCGTGCCACCAATCGCATCTCGATAACTCAAATCATCATTGGGGTGTTCAATTTTCAATATGAGTTCGTTTTCTTTCGTCTGACGATGTTGATTTCATCAGTATCCACTGAGAACTGTGTCATTTCTGATTGACGCGATGCAGAATGATGCAAATCTCAGGATAGATACATATTGAGTTGACGTACAAAATAAAACTAACTCCAACTTTGGATGTCATTCTATATCTGGGATATAGATGTCGCGGATGTGGGTGAAAGTATCCTTGTGCTGAAGACCCACACCGACACTCACACTACGATTGCGCGGCTATATAATGACGAAAAGAAAACTTTAGATAATCAAGCACAACTCGAGTATCGAACTTCTAGGAAAATGTACTGCGTTTTCAGCTGTTAGTTTACATATTTTCGTCGTATTTTTTCAACAAAAACTGAAAAATAATATAATATTCGGAATCAGAATCAAAAACTGAGTCAGAAGGCATATAATTTGTAAAAAATAGCTTTTCATCAAAAATTCCCTTGAGGTGGATGGTCGAGAAAAAATTTAAAGAAAGCAGCTGAGAGGGATTTAGGATAACCTTTTAATAGAAAATTATTTTTTACAAACTAATTATACGTCATTTGAGTTAGGCTTTGATGCTAATTTCGAATATGATATTATTTTTCAGTTTTTGTTGAAAAAATACGACGAAAATATGTAAACTGACAGCTGAAAACGCAGTACATTGCCCCAAAAGTTCGATAACTCGAGTTATGCTTGATTATCTAAAGTTTTCTTTTCATCATTATATAGTCGCGCAATCGTAGTGTGAGTGTCGGTGTGGGTCTTCAGCACAAAGATACTTTCACCCACATCCGCGACATCTATATCCCAGATATAGAATGATATATAAAGTTGGAGATGGTTTTATTTTTTACGCCAAATCAATATTTATCTACCCTGAGATTTGCATCATTCTGCACCATGTCAATCAGAAAAAACACAGTTCTCAGTGGATACTGATGAAATCAACATCGTCAGACGAAAGAAAAGGAACTCATATTAAAAATTGAACATCTCAATGATGATTTGAGCTATCGAGATGCGATTGGTCGCACGAAATTCACTAATTGGTGTACTTTTAACAGATGTAATTGAAATCGAAATTCAGAAAAAATCTATTGAGCATCATAATTCATGGGTTAAGTGGAATAGCTCATAAGTAAAACAAAATACAAGATGATACGTACTAGAAAACTTTGACCTTTTTATAGGTCTTATTGTTGGTTGTTTGCCTATCTATGGTTTGCGTCTATCAACATTTGAATGTCTCTACAACTCAACATGCTTACAGAGATTATCTAATTTGATTGATAGTATATATGACATTTCATCACCTCTCAATAGTTCGATACATACTCGTTTTACTCCAGTATCATCAACACCGATTGGTAAATTAATTGATGAATTATTTATTGAAGGATGGCAAAATGAAAGTAATTATTCGAATTATTTTCCGATTTGTGCACCATTGGCATGTCGATATACTTATGTGAAAAGGAACAATGCTCTCTATATATTAACCATATTTCTAGGTTTATATGGTGGATTAACAGTTGGCTTAAAACTTATTGTATGGTATAGTCTACATGTTTATTTGAAAGTACAGCAATGGTTGACTTTTCGTCGAAGACGTATTGAATCTATAAATCAAAGCTGATAATATTTAAAAAAAACAGAAACTATTGATATATTTATATATGTTGTTCAGAACTTGAATAATTTTACTCGAAATAAAATAGAACACTCGAAGGAAACCTTTTTATGATCATGATTTAGTAAGTATCTTCGAAGTTATCATATCCAAAGAGAAAAAGCATTTATTCTAATCTCATTAAGATAACTCTGATGAATCAGTAGTATACTACAAAGACAGTTTATATCTATATTATTGTTCAATTCCTATTTAGTAAGAGAATAAAAAATCTCAAGACAAGTTCAATAAGCATAAATGATACACATGATAATTTAAATAGTCATGCAGTTGAGGTAAATCAGATCATTACAACAAATTCTACTGAGAATAACTTTCAAAACTTCTCTGATTTCTCCATTACATCTTTAAGTATTTTTGTTGAGAGAAAAATGGTTCGTCTTTCTTTCGTCAATCTTTCATGTAAGATGACAAAAAAACCAAGCTAGTTTGACTAACAATTATACCACTTAATTAAAAGAAGGTCCATGAAATCATCACCTAAAACAGTAAGAGCCATTTACCGAAAAATGTTACTTTTTGAAATAAGTTTGCTAGTTTGAGAGAGCATAAAAAGTTACTTAAAAACTCAGATTTTGACAATTTTTGGATAATGTCTTCTAATACTTCGGCCATCTTCATTTGGTATATAAGACTCAGTGATATCGTTTACAATTGAAGTCGCTAGAGAGAAGCATAAACGTTATGTGACACACTGTAGATGAGCTCTTTCGTTGTTGTTGAAAATAGAAATAAACAAAAATATTGTTTCTAGAATCCCTATGGGATGAAAACATGAAAAGCAATATACCATTTGTTACTAATTCACTAAAAATCGGTCTTGTTCACGCATACTGAGGCATATTCCACTAACATTGCTAAATGCACAGCACAGAATTTCATCAAGAAAATACTCCATAAATACGACAATTACGTGTTGGTTATACATAACTTCTGACAGTCTGTTGAAGGCGGTTGCCACGCATTATGACGATCCATGAAGGGTGTCTGGTACGATCTGTGGGAGGAGAAGTGCAAACTTCTACTTTATACATATCAACTCTCTTTCCAGACGTGAGTATGGGTATGGGTTTTTCTCTAGGAAAAAAAAGCAGACATGAAGTAGAAAAGCACATCAAAGTATGTCAAAGTACATACTTGAAGAAGCTCAAAGTACCACTCAAGTAGTCTAAAGTAAGAACAAGTAGATGAATTAATAAGTCCACAAGTCTACTTTTCCCCCCTTGGTTTTTCTTGTTCAATCACCGACATCCTTTTGTTTTTGGTTGTCTAAAACGATCACAATGTTCAATTTAAGCTATACAACAAATGGATATTCTAGCGGAAAAACATTATGTTTACAGAGAAATTCTCTATTAGTAAAATTTCATTTCAATCAAACAGATTAATTTTCATCGATAGGGCATGGTCAAACATCATGGAATTTCATTTTTTTTTGACATTGTGACATCTCTATATCATCATTAATTAACAAACTCTCTGAAATTTTTATCATAGATACAGACTATTTAGTTCTGTCATCAGCAAAAATTTCATTGATTTTCCTTTTGCCAAACCTGAGTTATTTGTGAGAAATCGACCATCACAGAAGTTTAAAAAAATGGAATTATTTTTTTATGATCTATTCTCACAATAAAATCACATTAGAACTTTTGTTGATTTTTCAAGCAAAAAATGCCATGTAACAATGTGAAAATTGTTTGCTTTGGATAATCTGTTGATAGTGCACTTTCGATTGTGAAGGCAGTTTTCTTTGTTTTTGTGATGTTGTACCCTTTTCACGCTAGGGTAATCGATGGCTGGTCATGACCCACATTATTTATGATCAACTTTGTTTGAATCAATGTAGTTGTTTAAATTTAGAATTTATTGAAACATCGCGTAGGCATGATACAATATACAAGTTATATAATTTGGTTCAAATTATTTATTAAAAATATCTTCGACTTGTCTTTTTTTTGAAAGGTCTTTCTATTGAATAAGTATTACAGAGACCAGTTCACAAACGTTACATTATAGAAATATACTAATTATAAGGAAGGATACTGGTTACAATAATGATGCCAATGACACTTATGATTGTACCTGCAATCGCCGTTATAATTAATTTTTCTTCTTTCATATTCCATTCTTTTTTCTATCTTTGCCCATCAGTCAGAGATGTTTACATCAGCAGTAGCAGCAGCACTTCTTTAAACAACGACGACAAGGGAGATATATCAAACATAAAATCGAGTCAGGGGAAGCTTCTTTTATTGAGATTGAACAATCGGATGAATTTGCACCCAATTTGAGTGTCTACAAGTCCAATAGTCAAAACTGTGACACATGATCGGGTTTTAGCCATTCAACATCTTAAGAATAAAGCATACGTTTTCGCTGAAATTTTTAGGACATTTTAAAAGTCGAAAATCCAGTGAAATGGTCATAAATCGACTTCAACAGCTGATGGACTCAAATCCTTTTTGGCTTTGACTATTGGTATTGAGTTTGATAATCATATCCACTTCCATAATGTGTAAAGCATCAAGTAAAGAAACAACTCATAAACGTATCATCAAATAGGTAAATGATGATAGTAATTGCTCTTCAATTTATCGATAGTATTGCATTGCTTAGTATTTAGCATAATATGTTCACGACAATAGACATCGTCTATCAAAAAACTTTTTTTAAGAGTTCAGTGTACATGAATGATTGATCTAATTCAGTTTACAATTTGATTTGATGTATCATTGTGGATCGGAAATAAAAAGAATAAAATGACATAAATTTGTGTTAAAAGCGTCAACAATTAGAATTTATTATTGAAGCAAATGACCCACGTTTGTCTTACAAATATGAACTATAAATATAGTGATGACTAAAGTGACTTTTGAATCATTTTGAGAGTTGTAATAGTTTAATAAAAATCTTAGAAACAATTACGCGCTCATAAATAAATAAATCTGTATTTATTCGTTTTCATCGTTTCTCTTATATAGGCAATGGTAAAATGAAATTTCATTTGTAAATCTTTAAATAAATTCTATTTTCTATAGACCTATCAAACATTTCGTGAAGCTTTAAATAAATATGTATGTTATATTATTTTTGTAAATTATGAATAGATAATTCTATATCAATATTAGCTTGATGATCGAAA
This sequence comes from Rotaria sp. Silwood1, assembly GCA_905250075.1. Classification (NCBI taxonomy): domain Eukaryota; kingdom Metazoa; phylum Rotifera; class Eurotatoria; order Philodinida; family Philodinidae; genus Rotaria; species Rotaria sp. Silwood1. The sequence continues at coordinate 16,369 of CAJNOP010000989.1, forward strand.
ACCAGAAGAACTTAAAGAATGTTATCTATATGGACGAATACCACCTATTGAAAAGTTAGATCAATCATTATCATCACTTATTAATTGCGAGTATATTTAAATACAAAAAAATGAAGAAAAAAAAAAAAATTTTTTTTTTTGTTCTTTAATTTCTATAAAATAATTAGACGATTAGCTTTATCATCAAATACAATCGATCGTATTGGTTATATGAATAATCTTCGTAATTTAAAAATTCTTTCTCTTTCAAGAAATAATTTAAAAAATTTAAATGGTCTTGAAGTACTTGGCGAAACACTTGAACAATTATGGATATCATATAATCATATAGAAAAATTTAAAGGAATAAATACATTAAAAAAATTACGTGTATTTTATTTTGCTTATAATCAAATAAAGGATTGGATGGAAATAAATAAATTAAATGAATTAAATTTATTAGAAGAAATAACAGCATATGGAAATCCCATACATGAACGAATTGTTGGTGAAAATTTTTCACCTGAACCAAGTCAACCAATAACATTATTAGAAAAAGAATATTATCGTGAATTTAATATTCGTATACCAAATTTAAAAAAGTTAGATGGACGAGTTTTTCTTGATAAAGATGATGATGATAATGAAGATAATGATTAATGAAAATTGTAGAATAATTTTTATTTATGTAGAAAAAAAAGAAAAAAGAGAAAAAAAAACGAACGAATATTATTGCTAAAAGTTTCGCTAAAGAACGAGAAATAAAAATCATTCAAAGAACAAGAGATTGTAGAAACTTAGGGTTTTGTTTTTTTTTGTTATTTATTATTTTTTTTTTCTTTCAAACTTCCTCTCTCCATTGTTTTTGTGCTAGACGATAAGCATTTTGTTCATGTAAAAATCGATCTAATTCTTCTTGTCGTTCGAAAATATGTGTATGAAATGGTGAACCAAACACATGTTCATCACTCCATTTAACGGATATAAGATAATCGCCGGGTTCTGTTGGATTATATCGACATATTATTGTACGATCTTGTAAATGTTCACGTTGCATTTCAACACGAAAAGCACCTTTTGGACCACGAATTTTCACTGTTAATTGTCCAGCACCTAAACAATAAATGAAAAACAAAAATACAACTTTTATCAGAATAATTCATTTCTATAATTTTCTACCTGCTCCTTTTGTTTCACAAATAAAATGTGATTGAAATGTTGATAGAACACCATGTTCAATACCTGGACCAGAAACACGTACCTTATCTAAACATCAAATCATCAGTTTCTTTTTCAAAAAAAAAAAAAAAGATTTTCAATACTCACTTGCATCAGGTGGACCACTAACTTTAAGTGTATATGGACTACCAGATACATCTTCATCATTATATTTAATTGTCAATATATGTCTTCCACTTTCTTGTGGTTTAATAAATAATGTAAATGTACCATCACGATGATCAAATAAACGACAAAATGCTGTTTTATTTACTCCTTGACAATAAGCTGTTAATTCTCCTGGACCAGCACCACGTGTATCAATGATACATTTGATTTCTTTACCTAATATACCCATTTTTAAACCATCACCTGAACAGATGACTCGAGATGCTGACTGATTAGAATTTGTATTTGATAAAACATTAACTTTAAATGGTGATCCACGAATTTGTCGTTCGGCCCATGTTATACTTAATAAATAGGCACCTAAAAAAAATATAACAAATGTATTTGTTTGTTTTTTTTTCTTGTTAAAAATTCTATTGAATTATTTTACCTGGTATTGTTGGTACATAAGAACAAAGAAAAACATTATTTTCAATTTGTCGAATTCGAACTTCAACATCTGCTTGTACACCAGTTAATCGTACAATAGGCATACCAGTACCTTGTGTTGAAGTTTTTGATGCATCAATAGTAAATTCAGCTTCTTCATTAACTTTTGCTTCATATGAACCATGTCCACGTACTTCAACTTTTAAATGTTCACCTAAATTTGTACTTGCTGAACTTGCAATAGCTCGAATAGGCATATCTGGTAATGGATTTTGATCATAAGTTATTGTTATATCATATTTTCCTTCTCGTATTACAGTAAAACTAAGTGTATATATTGCACCTTGTTGATCAATACGTAATGGTATACGAAGACCATCAGTACTACCTCGAATATCAGCTTTTAAAGTACCTAAAAGAAGAGATAAATATGAATTTAATTTAATTATAAAAATAAAAAATAGAAAATTTTTTTACCTGGTCCAGCATGAGACGTATCAAAACGTATTTTCTTTTCTTCATTAATTATAATATGCATACGATCTTCAGAATCAAGTATTGATTGCCAACCTCCAACAATTCGAACACGTTCTAAATATAATATATATGTTTATATTTATATAAATAAATAAATAAATCTTTTAACCTGGATTAGTAACTGCAGCTTTAAATGGACTATTAGCAATATCTTTTCCATTCCATTTTATACTTATAGTAACAAATCCAACTTCAACTGGTACATATGTTACTTTAAAACGATTATCATTTAATCGTTCAAGTGTATTTTTAATAACTGAATTTGATCCTATTGCAAAAAAAAAACAAAAATAGAATATAATATTTAAAATAAATAAAATATATTTATTTTCTTTTATTATCATTACCTTCAATACGAACTTTTAAATCGCCTTGCATATCTTGTGTATCAATCATAAATGTTGCTAATTTTTCATGTAATGCATGATGAATTCCATCACCATATGCTGTTACTAAACGAGCATCATTAACCATCATTTTAATTGGTGTACCTATTTTCGTAAAAAAAAAAAGAATTCAAATGAAAACTAAAACTTAATTACCTGGTATTATTTCGGAACCAAATTTTGCATTTAAATAATGTACACCTGTTTCATTTGGTGTAAAACGTACTTTTTTAACTGTTGATCGAAATGATGCATCATCAATTTTAAGTGGAACTATTAATCGAATAAAAAAATCAACAATTTATTTTCATATAAAATATTTCTCTCAATAAAAAAAAAAATCTAGGTATTAACACTGGTAGCATCTCTTGTTTTTTTTTGGTAATTCCTAGTTGTTAAAAAAAAAAATCTAAGGATACTTGAGTTTTTCATATATAAGTTACGCGCTGTGATTCATAAATTGATGATAGTCTAAGAATCTCATTTGATTTTTTTTTTTGTTAACACATCAACACAAAACCAACAAGTTCCATTGATCTAAGCATGTTTACTAGTTTAATTCATTGATCAGAAATTTGTCAGCCTTGTGTTGACATGTAAAAAAATTTGTCAGCTAATTGTCAAAACTAATTTATTTGTCTATTCACATTGATAAACGTTCCCCTTTTATTTGACAAAATGTCTCTGTCTTATTCTCCACCTTTGCAAACAATGTGTGATAAAACTAACACAATAAAACAATGTCAATGATTATAGATAGCCTTGATTAGATTAACAAGTCAAATTATCCTTGGAACAATTTTTTTGTTTGATGGATGACTCAATATAAAATAGACGGCTGTATCAAACACGAAAAATTTTTTTTTTTTAGGAATCTAATGTAACTGACAAATCCATTAATCGATTTTGATAGGCTAAGTCCAGATCATTTGAAGATATAAGGTGAATCTTATTTTATTGTACTCATTGAAACTATTTATCAATTGCAATGATAATAAAGTTCGATATTTGGTGTCGTCATGGTCCTTGGCGACATATTTTATTTACATAGACTGGTATGCAAACAATGTAAAGTGTAGAATTATACGATCACAAGGCAAAATTATCTAACATGTATAAATAATTGACTGAAATATAAATTTTTATTTTTAGAAAAATATTAAAACTATATTCTGAACAAAAAAAAAAAAAAATTATATGTTGGATATATGATTTCGATCCTATGCACAATAGATGATTCTGAATAATATTGCTCATATTTAAAATATGATTTAATATGAATACATATTTAATCAGATAAGAAATAGTTTCTTTTGAGCACAGTGTCACTATCAATAATTTAGATTATAATCAAAAAATGTCATTGACACGATTCATTGAGTTAATTTTTAAATAGTGAATTGTCAAAAACTGTCATCTTCACTCATAAAACTAAATTAGTTCATACTGAAATTTATTGTTTTAAAAAAACTTGGGTAACCAAAAAAAAGCATATGATTTTTGTTATATATTTTCTTACCATTAACACCTGTTGGTGATGAAATTTTAATATCTATTGGTACATTACCAGCATTATCCAAATTAATTTCAAATGTATTTTCTGTATTAACAATTATATCTCGTGGTAATGGACCAATACGAACTTGTGATGGATCATAAACTTCTGTAAAAAATGGACTACCTTGTACAGGTGTATTAGCAAATGTTATATCAATACGATGTTGACCTTTGTTAAAGAACAAAAAAAAAGAAATTAAATAAATAGTTTTATTAAAATTATTGAAAATTTTTATTTCTCTATATTTTACCAATTTTTATTGGTGTAAATTCACCAGTATAATCTCCACTTGCTTGTGGAAATAATTTTACATTTACTGGTTCACCTTTTGGACCTATATAAAAATAAAAGTTATGTAAATTGAACAAAACAAAAAAAAACAATTATTTATATGATAGTCTCGAGCAGTAAATATTATAAAAAATTTAAATTGTTAAAATAATACACTCACCAATATCATTTTGTAATTTACAAAAAAAAAATACATATATATTTATTTTCCTACCGACAACTACTGATCCAATAATTGTATTTAATATACAACGATTAGGATCAAGTAAATTTAATATTTGATTATTAATTAAATGTCTTAAATGTTGTATAACTTGTTCATTTGTAATTGTTTGTGTTGGAATTTCATATAATTGAAATGATACGGTTGCACGTCCTTATTACAAAACAAAATAACAAATAACTAATTAGTAAAAAAAAAAAAAATCAATTAATCAAACCATTTTCTTTTGCAAGTGTAACATTTCGTATTCGTTCTTGTGTTATTTTTAATCTTGTTGCAAGTGATATATTAAATGATGTTAATAAAATTTGTGCTGGAAATTGTATTAATTGTTCATATGTATCATGTAATTGAAATGATATTGTTTGTCCAATATCATAACGATCACCAGCAGAAAGATCTTAGGGAAACAAAAAAATAATATTATTATTAATATTACAAAAAGAAATATTTAATTTACTAAAAATTTTTGTTTGAATTGGTCCTCGTTGTCCATGACAATGAATACGAAATAATCCAAGATCATTTAAACGTAAACGATGAAAACATTCACCAGATATTTGAATAGCACGTGGTCGTTCAACACGAATTGAAAATGGTGAACCTATTTTTAGTTTTTCGATATCATTTTTATTTCAATATAATAAAATATATACCTTCAATTGGTTGATTAGCACATGAAACATGAACAGTATAAATACCAGGTTCTTGTGGAACGAAATGAATTCGAACAAGATTATCATTAATAATTGTTGTTGTTGATGGAATTTGACGATTACCAAGAAGTACAATAACACGTATTTGTGCATTCGTTGCTGATTCAGCATGAACTAATATGTATTAAAATTATAATTTTATTTTATAAAAACAAAAAAATTTTTTTGTTTTCAATTACCTTGTATTACACATGGAGAATTCGTTAACAATGTTTGTTCAAGACCGGAAAGAATTACTTTTCCACTAGTATCTTTTACTTGAATTATATATGGAGAACCTAAGATAAATATATTGATAAATAAAGAAATGCGATACTAATTATATTTCTGTTATGGATGAATGATTTCAAGGTATATGTGCTTTAAATGAAACAGACAGAAACCGATAGTACCTAGAATATGTGTTATGTATATCATAGATATAGTATTCAATGAAAAATTTTGTTTTTTCAACTTTTAGATTCTATCTATTAAATATTTAGAAAAAATTTAATTCATTATTTATTTATTTTCTTACTTATTAAAGATAATCCATTATAAGCTAAATGTATTCTATAAGTACCAGGTACATAAGGTCGAAATTTTAAATGCCAAATATGTAAATCTTTTGTTCGTTCAATTTTATGTGGAACAGACATTCCATTATATAATATTTGACTTTGAATTGATGATATTGAAGAATTTTCTGTATTGACTATAGTATAAAGAAAAAAAAAAATAATGAAAATAAATTTATATTGAAAAGATAAAAGAGAATATCAATTACTTTGTAAACAAATATGATCACCAATTTCTGGAATATTATTAGGAATAATTTGTTGAATATGAGCAATTGATGTTGATGATGATGATAATGGTGTATTTGGTTTTGATATTTGTGGTAATGAAAGATAAACATCAGTATCAAACGTTTTTCCTTGTATAAGTTGATTATTAAATAAAATACAAAGTTGATAACGACCAGGTTCATTTGGAACATATTGTATAAGATATTCATGAGATTTTAATTCTTGTATGAGACACCGAGAAAGATTTTTTGAATTTTGTGGTTGAATTAATTCAACTTTTAATTGACCTTGACCAGCTTGACTTGTATTTACTATAAATATAATATTATTCGATTAATAATTGTCATTGATAAACAACAACAAAAAAGCATTTTTCTTTGTTTATTTTTATTACTAAAGTTTTATTCGATGTAAAATTTGATTAAACTTTGTCGAGATAAAATTACCTTTATAAGCAACAGTTGTCCTCACTACGACAGGTTGACTATGTTCGGCGTTAATCGATATACGCTGTACGTCATATATGTTCACATCGATTGGAGTACCTGTCAAACAGAAAGTCATTCATATAATATCAATGATATAATCAAATATATATAGTGCATGTTAAATAAGTACTATATTCACTATGACATATTCCCTATGTCCATTTTCTTTTTTTCGATTCAAAGAGAAAACGAAAAAACAACATCACTTTTGTTCGTGTCAAATTTTTACATCCAATCATAAAAACAAAACATATCCTAACAATCATTATACACTATATATTAAAATAAAAGAAAAACACACACACACACCCACATACACACAGATAAAACGAAAATCAACGAGGATTAGGAATATAAATAAGAGTGTCACAAAGTTGAGCTTGTGATAATGATGTTTGTGGTATTCGAGAATAATCAACAAAAACTTGTTGTGATGGTAATTGACGATGAATAGGTGGTGGTGGTGGTGGTGGTGGAGGAGGAGGCGGTACAGGATGATGAATCATAGATGATTGTTCTACTGAGGATACCATACTAAATCGTATTTGAATATCATTTAAAAGTTGTCTATAATCTCTATAGAAATCTGATGGTTTATCTTGATAAATATCATCAAAAACTTTATCAACTAATGTTCCTAAATTTTTTGTATTCATTTGTGTTACATGTCCATAATCATCTGAATATACAGATGGATCAGCAGTTATAGTTGGATGATAATTAGATGATGAAGATTGAACTTGTTCTTGTATAGATATTGGTTGTTGATAAACAATAGATGTTGTTATTGGAAATTGTGGTATTGACATAGGAGATTGTGTAACAACAGTTGGTCTTGGTTGAACATTTCTACTACGTAAACTATAGAATTTAATTTGATCTGTTGGATGTTGATTTTGTTTTTGTTGTTGTTGTTGTTGTTGTCGATATTGTTGAAAAAATTGATTTTTTTGTGTACGTGTTAATGAACGTGTTGATTGTAAACGATCACATTCAACACTAGCTGGACGTGCAGGTCGATGATTAATATTATTATTTGTTTCATGATATGGTTCTGTTTGTGCACATTGATCACGTAAAATTAATGGTTCAGTACTTTGTGCACGTTGACGTGTTTGATAAATAGGACTTTGAACAATACGAATATGTATGGGTTCTGATGGTGCTGGTAATGATGATGATGGTGGTGGTGGAAAATCTTGTTCATTATCTGATGGTGATGATGATGATGATGATGATGGTGGTAAATTAATAATAAGTGTACGTGATTCTTTTTCTACAGATGGTGTTAATGAACGATGTGAATTCATTTTCATATATGCTATAGGTGAATTATGACGTTTTATATTTGTTGTTTCAAAACGTCGACGACGAATTGTTGGACGAAGAGATTTTTTCTTATTATTTGTTAAAGATTTAATAATAGGTTTTTTATTTTGTTGTAATGATGTTGTTGTTTTTGTTGTATTTGATGCTGTTTCAAGTTCAATTTCTCGTAATTTTTCATCAATTTGTTTAAGCATTGATAAATGCCAACCACGAAATGTTCGTAATTTTTCATCTTGTTCTTTTATACAATCATGATTATTAATGAACTCTTTTTCATGATGATCTATATCACTTAATATTGATGATGGTGTATCATTACCTCCACCACCATCATCATCATCATCATCATCATCATAAACATCAACATCAACATCATCATCATCACTATCATCTGATATATCAATAGGTGTATGTTCATGTTTTAAGTTTGATTTCGTATTTCCATCAATATTAATTGATGCTGTATGACGTATAGGCGATGGTGAATGATCAGAAATTGTTTCAGCTGATGAAAGTGACATTGAACAAGATATTTCAAGAGGATTATCAACATCATAATGTAATTCATAATTTCCACCATTTGTACGATTTATTGAAAGATTTTGAAGTTCTTCATCATCATCATCATCATCACCATCATCTTGTTTATTATGATGATTATGACCATTTTCTATTCCATTTTGATGTTCTTCACATTGAACTTTTGATGTTCGTTCATCATTATGATGAATAATAACTTGTCCACGTATAGCACGAAACATGCCTGTATCATTTGATGATGATGATGATGATTGTGCTGGTTGTGGTGGTGGTGGTGAAAAATTTTTTATTGTATTTTTAGGAAAAAAAAATTGATTAACAAATGTTGGTAATGTTGTATCATCATCACTATCATCACTTAGAAGTATTTTATTTTCTAATTTATTTTTTGGTGATGATATTGTTGGACTTGGTTCATGATGAAGATTTCGATAGGTTGTACGAGATTTACTTAAATGTTCTTCAATTCCATTATTCATCATTTCTTTTTTCTTCTTCTTCTTCGTGTTGTTGTTTGTTTAAATATATGTATATAGCTGTTGTCGCTTACCAATAATGATGGTACAATTATTCAGAGAGAACGAATGATAGCTATGAGAAGCAAGTTGTCGTTTTTAATTAGCCACTATACCATACGAAAAATGACGAAACTATGAGAAGGCGTATGTATACCTATATTCATTCGTACAGGTGTCTTCTTTCCTCGTCAGATTACTAGTAGCTTGGACGAACGAGAAAGGAATAAAAAAAAAAAAAAAAAGTGGTTTGTTGCGTTCGATTCACCGAACAAAAGTGAATGCATGAGTGAGCAACATACATTTAATACATATGCATACACAATCATAAGAGAAAAAAAAAAGAGGCAAAGGAAATTATGGATGTTCGCTTTTCGTTACTTTTCTCTTCTTTCTCATTTTTATATATACGATGGTCAAAATGAGATCAATCATTTTGTTTATTACTTCCTCTCAATCATTTTGTCTATTTGATTTGTGTATATGTAAAGTTCTCTTCATACAAAAAAAAAAAAAAAGAAAGAAGACAAAGTTTAATTTTTGAATTAGTCAAGCTTTGTAAGCATTTTGTATTTCATACATATAATCAAATATTCTTTAGACATATAATTTGTCTATATTGAACTGTTTGCTTTCAATAATCGATCAACATCAATTAGAATTTTCTTTTTTTTTTGATTCGAAATGTTTAATTTATACATTTCATTTATTTTCTTTTTGGGTGCATCTATCATCATTACATTATCATTTAATGAGTGATTTAGACAAATAATCATAATTATTACTTACCATTTATTGGTATATTTCTATAGGCAAGATAAATTCGATATATTCCAACTTTAAATGGATATAATGATACACGTATATGATTTGATGGAAGAGGATGAATTTGTATTGGAATTAATATTGGTTCAAATTTATTTTCATCAATTTGAGAATAAACCATAACAAATAATTTTCCAGGTCCAGCTTGATCAACATTACCTAAAAATAATAATTAGAATTTAATAAACTAAGAAAATAAAGAGAAAAAGCATTTTTTTTTTTTTTGTTCGAATATATTTACAAATTAAATGACAATCATTTATTGGTTGTAAACGATTTAATGATTCAAAATGAACAGCATTTGGATTATAAACAGGAAATATAAATGGACAACCTAAAAGAAATTTTTCATAATTAATTTTTTCGTTTTATTTGAATTTATTTTACCTGGTATAGGTTGTTCAATATAATCTTTTAATACAATTGAATAATCTCCTGCAATAGTTGGTCGAAATTTTAAAAGAAATGTATCATCATTTCGACGAGCTGCTTGAATTGGAATTTCTATATTATTTATTGTAACATGTACATATGCAATATGAGGAAGATCAACTATTTGATTAGAATATATAAATTATTATTGATATTCTTTTGTTTTTTTTTTTAATAATTACATACTTAATAAATGTACATCAACATTAACAATTGGATAAGGTTGTTGTATAAGAACTTTAAATGGATATCGTCGAGGATCTTTAAATAATAGAAGGAATTTTATTTACGATAGAAGAAAATCATTATTCTTTTGGACATGATGACATAAATTTATTTGACATGAATATAGACAGAAGAGCTAAGGTAGGACAAGTACGAATCATATAAATATTATCCATGAATAAGAATACAAATATATGCTTGCACTTACTCAACTCTGATCTATAGCTTCAGATGCTCTAATCCAGTAGAAAATTTTCAAATATTAAATTGTCAATGACAATAGTGAACAAAAGTCTTTGTAGAAAAGAAATTATTATTCAAAATAGAATCTTAGACTAAAGAGAAATGGAATATAGATGATAATCTTTTTAGTTCAAAAGACTACTCTTTTGATTTATTTTTATAGTTGGTTATATTGGTTTTTTTTTGTACAAGGGTATATATCAAATTGTTAGATCCTATTCAACTTTATGTTATGACTATATGTAGGTTTTTGTATTATCGTTTTACTGATAGTAAAGTATTGCGAACTGAAATTTTTTTTTGTCTATACTTATACGTTTAATACGAGTTCGATTAAGGAGAAGAAAAAAGTGCAATTTCAATTCTTTAAAAGATTTTTTTTCTCTTTTTTTAAAAATAATCTTTCATACCAAAGACAACATCAATTGGTTGTTGACGTTCAAATTTATCTTTTATTGAATTAAATTGTTGAATTTGTATATTATTTAATGGTTTAAGTAATGGTAATGATGCATATCGATCTTGTGGTTTTATAAGTTGTTCTCGATTTTGTAATTCAATTGATGGTATTGAATATTTTTGTGATGTTGATTGTGCAATATTTTCATTTGATTTTGATAAACGTGAATGTATTGGATCTAATATTGTTTGAGATGATAATGAACGTGCTCGTTCTTGATCTTGTTGTTTTGAATGAAGTGAACGTCCACGTTCTATAATTTCATTTGTTTTTGTATTTTTATTTAATGATTCTATTAAAATATAAATATAATAGAATAAAATAAAAAAATTTCATTAATATATAAAAATATTTGTATACACAAACACACACACACATACACACACACCCTGATTATCAGCCAAAGGTTTTTTGATTTGAATCGAATATTCACCTCGAATTTGTTCCCAATCGGATTGTTCTGGCTTATCAAAATGAAGTACTAAACGAAGACTACCATCTTTTAAACGCTGATACTGTTCTATTATATCAGAATAAGAAAACAACAACAAAAGAAAAAAACGTTCAATATCACTATCTTCTATGTCAATAAACATACCAACAATACCATGTCCTCGATAGGTTGTTCCTAAAAATTAGGAGAGATTTTGTCCAAAACAAAAAAAAAAAAGAAAATGTGCTAGAGCGGTGATTTCCTATAGCTAACAAGGGTGTCGGTGTGTATATATATATATGTGTGTGTGTGTATGTGTCAATATTATACATACGTTCTTCAATAGGTTCCTCGGATGTTTTTTTAATATCTTTAGATTCAACATATACTCGAAGTGGTGTTTCTGGTATTGGAATTCGATTAAATAAAACGAATATTGTATGTGGACCTAAAATAATATTATTTAGATAATAGAAAATAATTCTTTTTTTCTTTAAATTTGCCTGAAACAATAGGTTCGAATTCTACAGCAACATGACCATTTGATCGTTTAAGAACAGTTATTGGTAATGATCGATTATTTGGACCTGCAAAAATTCATATAATATATTAGGTTTTTGTTTTTTTATATATAAGTCATACCTTTAATAGCAACTTTTAATGAACCTTTTCCAGCTTTAGTAGGATCAATAATAAAACGATTAATTGTATTAGTTTGTATTTTATCAGGAAAATCATTTAAATAAACTGAAGATGGATCAAATGCATGAACAATTAATGGACTACCATCAATAGGTTCATTATCTTTTAATATATGAATTTCAACAGGACCTAAAATATTCTCTTCAATATATATCAAAAAACAAAACAAAAAAACCTTGATAAACTCAATGTAAAAATTAAATACTCAAAATTGCTGTAGATTTTCATGCTCTATAAAATAACATAATGATCATGTTTATTGATTAGTCAATGTAGAGTTAAACAGTACAATATAAACACCTTTGTGACCCTACACATAAATTAGTCGAAAAAAAACATCATCATTAAGTTATTTTGTATCAATCTATAGAGTAATCTCAATTTTGATCGATATACTTTGTACATTTTAATTTAAAAAACTACTAGATAATGATCTCTCGAACATTTTCATATAGAAAATTAAATTTATTATCATCATAGAAAACATAAACATACCAATAACAGTAGGTTCATAGAAAATTCTTTTTCGTCCATCAATAAGATATTCAGTTTTGTAATTAATACATTTTCTATCAGCATCTATAACACAAAAAAAAAAACATGATTATTTCTATCATTTTGTTTTTTTTGTTATTGTTGAAATCTTTTACCATATATCGTAATATGAAATTTATTATCAATATCTTTAAAACTAAATTTTGAAACAATATGAACACCTGGATCATTTAAATCTGTTATATCAAGTATTTGTACTTCAGGACTTGATCGTTCATTTTTTGAAGATATTTTTTTATATGTTTCATTTGGAGTTATTGGTGATATTAATTCAACTTTTTCTTTAATTGGTGATGGTAATTGTGATGATTCAATAGATGTTGCACGTGATGATCGAGTTTCAGATGTTTCACTAATTGTTGTTAAATCTTTTCCAGTTAATATTGGCATAAATGAATCAATAATAGTATGATTATTATTATTTGAATTTTTTGAATTTTTTTCTTGTATTGTTTTATCTTCTGGTAATGGTGTAGCAATAGGTGAAAGTGGAACATAATCATCATCATATGAAAATATAGGTAATAAAGCAAAATTTTTACTATCTTCATTTGCTATACGTATCCAATGTGTACCTTAATAAATAAAATAAAATTTAATTTTTTGATAGAAAATTTAATTAAAACAAAAATTATTTACCAACACGAATAGGTGATACAGTAATTGTTAATTCTCCACATTCATTTTTTGAACGTTGAAATGGTAATGGTCTTTCAAATGGATCTATATACGAAACGCAAAAAAAAAAATTGACATAATTTTTTTTTTGTTCTATTTTATATTGAAAAATTTACCAGTAATATCTATTTGTAATTTATCAACATTATCAGTAACACCTTCAAATGTATGTTCAAGAACTTCTTTTACTTGTACACGAAGTACAGGTTCAAATGAAGTATTAGCACCATATGATATTATACGTATTGGACATATATCAAGTAGATTGTTTTGAATTCGAATAAATACTTCATGAATATCTAATTAAATAAAAATCAATAAATATATAGTGGACATATTTAGAGACAAGTGTGCGAATATTTTTTTTCTGAATTATAACAGCTTCATACAATAGTAGTTCAAAAGTATTTAACTATCTTTCATTGAAATGATATAAAAAGTTACGTTCTCTTCTATATTCTTAATTTCCTAGTGAAGATATTATAAAGATTGTTGAGTATTGTTTTTTTGTTATTATGAAAGAACTTAAATAATTCGAATGAAGTACAAATCATATCACCTTGATTATATTGATAAAATTTTGAAAATACATTTTATTTATTATAAAATTTCATGATTAATTATCTAGAAAATTACCAAGAATGGCAATTATATATGCGTGAAATGTGAAACTGAAGGCGTCTAGAATCATAAACCAATCATTTCTTTACACACACAAAAAAAAACTCAATATTCACCATTATGTTATTCAAATATTCCTTCCCAGAAAAAAAAGGTGATTTCAAAGTCGAAAAAAGTCAATGCATATTTTTCCAATGAGCGCTACTAAAATTTACCTAGTTTTGTTGGTACATATTCAATAATAAGATCTCGACTTAAATTTCGATAAAATGCCGCTGGTATTGTATGAGCTGATGGATCTATAAAAAAAAACCCGACACGAATTTATCTCAAAGAATAGATTTTTTTTGTTGTTTTTCTCTGTACCTTTTACAATAACATTAACATCACTTCCATTAATTTTACTATGATCAACAATTAATCGAGTTATATCTTGAATACCACCATTACGAAATATATCTGTTTCTTCAACAACACAATGTATATCAAATATTTGTTCATCATTATTATCATCAACACTAAATTGATAATAATCTATAAAATTAACAAAAATAAAATCGTTTTTTTTTGTTTATTAATAAGAAAAAGTTACCAGTTGCAGTTAAAGTAAAATAAATTTTCCATTGTAATGAATCTCGTTGAGTTTCAATTGGAACTTCATCACCATTTGAACCTAAAAAAAAATTCAATTGAATTTTAAAATTATATATTCAACATAAAAAAAAAGGAATCGATCATTAATCTTACGTCTTAATCGAATTTTTAAATTTTCATTATTAGAATTAATTGTAATTAAATTTAAAATATTTGGATGAATTATTCTTTCACCTTCAATTATTCTTTGATAATTTCCTGGTAAAATATCCATCGATGCAAGAATAATTGGTGAATCATCAGTACCATTATCACTAGTTTGAATTTGATGTATACCAAATTTCATAGGTTCAAATTCAACACGCCATCGACCACCAGAATCTTGTATTCGTGTATGTTTGATTATAGTTTGATCAGGATCTAAACAAAAAAAACAAACAAACAATTGATCTTACTAAATGTTTCATAATGTAATTAAAACTTAGTAAAAAAAAAAAAAAAAAAGAAGTCCTGATAGAAGAATGAATCTTAAATAAAAAGACCAACATACCAGTAACAAATAAATCAAAATCTTCATAAATATCACTTAATGGTGAATCACAAATTAACCAAGCAAGTTCACCAACTTTTGTTCCTTCTAATTGTCCACCAATTAAAAATTCATGATCACCAATATCATCTTCTTCTTCTTCTTCATTATCAACATCTTCTTCTTCTTCATGATTATTCTCTCTTTCATTTGTTGGTGGATCACGAATATATATTTCAAATGGACTACCTTCAACTGGTATACCATTAAATGCAATCATAATTGAATGTTTTCCATGAATTTCAGGTAGAAAACCAATATCAAATTTTCTTGCTTGAATACTTTTAAGTTCAGCTGGTAATGTTCGTTTACCATCACTTATTGTTACTTCTAAATGACCTTCACCTGCACCATGTGTATCAACACTAAATACTAATGGAATTCCAACAATACCATCTTCAATAGAACTAACACGAATTTTATTTATATCAAATACATCAACATGATAAGTTAATGTTGGTTGATCATCATAATTTATTAATATTGTATGTTGACGAGCTGTATTAGGTATAAATTTAATTTGATAACGATTTTTTTCATTTGAAATTGCTGTCATTGTATGTGAAACAATTCTACCACCATGAGATTCTGTGACAAGTATTGAAATAGGTTTTGATTCATCAAGATCGGCTATTTATTTTTGTTTTTGTTAAAGAAAAATTTTTAATTTTAACAAAAAAAGGAAAAATTTTTTATGATCTTACCAGTAAAAACAATTGGTTGACCAACAATACCAGAAGGTATAGGTGAAATATGAACCTGTTTCGAATCAGTTTTTATTGGTATTGTCAGTGGACTCACTTAAATAGAAGAAAAAAAAAACACACACACACAAATGAATCCTTATTAATGATTGACAGATGACCCCATTTTATCTTTTGATTTATTAGTTTTGATCTATATGATTAGTTCGATAGATGAAAAATAAATTATAATGATTCAAAATAGATTGGTTTTTATAATCGAAAACTAAAAAAAACAATTAATCGATGATTATTATTGTTGAACATCTGTCATAGAGCTTTAAATAATGATTTTGAAGTTAACATTTCTTATTCAAAGAGACAATAGAGAATATAATAACGTAATAGTTCAATTATTACTATCCTGTTGTGGTTACACGTAATAAAGATATCAATCATGGTTGTTAAAGTGCGATTTCATGCTTATGAGAAAACAATCTGGTCCTCATTTGCTCTTATCGTCAAATTATAATGATTCTACTGAACTTTTGATCCAAATTTTTATGTAAAGTCACAGTCGAAAACAGTGTTATTTCGTCGAGTTATTGAGAATTCAAATGAACGAGATTTTTATGACAAAGGACTCTTTTTTTTTGAAAGTTTTAGAATACTCGAAGAATTATTAGACTTGAAACTCTGTTATTCGGACTTTCGAGAAGTATCTAACAGCAAGTCAAAAATTTACTGAACAGTTTATGACTCAACAACAAAATCCAATCGAACGATAAGTTCAAGTGACGAATGATAAAGATGCTGAAGATACGACTTGAAAAATAAATGAATTAGTTCTAATGTATAATTGATCGAAATTTAGATATAACATTGATAAATATTATTAATGAATTTTCTAAATTTTTTCGCTGTAGGCTTTTTCTTTTTGTTTCTATTTTTCAACAACAAATTTTCGAAATAAAAATTTGTCATATAATTTAACGCTCTCATTTAGTTTAATTAATTGACCTAATCATTTCATCTTTCTCATTATCGGTAAATGTATGTCACTCACTCATTTAATACCTTGAATGAAAATATTATGGATATGAGTTAAGATAAGATACTCACACCTATACCTACATTAACATGTTTTATTTGATTTTTTTTGTTCGCAATTAGACCTTCTTATGTATCATTATGTTCTATTTTTTTTTGTTCCTATTAACTCAATATATTAAAATCTTGAATTTCACCATTACAAACTAGAAAAATACTAAGTCTACAGAATGGCATTTAAAATTGATTATATAATACTATATTTTATCTGTTTGAAGGGAAAATTGGATTATTTGCATGTGTATATAGGTGAGTTGAGCAACAATGACAGTAAGGGTCTATAATTTCATGACTAGTACAATACGATATGTTAAAATCATCTTGATATATTCAAAAAGTAAAGTAAATAATTAGGCATATAATTAATATTGAACGTTACTGTATTTCTGATTACTGTGTAGAAATCGTTTATGATTATAAGTAAAGAATAGACGAGACTAAAACAATGACGTTTGTCACAGTTTTTATTCATCTATTGATCCGCCTTTAATCATATAGTATGTCACATTTTATAGAGTGAAGGGTGGAGACAATATTCTAACTGTAAATTTTAGTATACATTAAGTATAGTATGTCTTCTACTAAACAAAAACAAAAAAACATTAAAACTCTTTTGTTTGTGCCTCAAAAAACAAACAATCATTGAAATTAATTAACTTACAATTACTATCTCCATTAAATAATATTGTTACAATACATTCATCGAATGTTTCAGGTATAAATGTTATTTCATATGTATGAGTATTAATACGAGTTTGATCATGTGTTATACGATTTCCATTTTGTTTTATTTTTACAGATAAATGACCATTACCAGCATCAATTGTATTAACTAGAAGACAAAAATTTAAAAAAATATTTAAAAAAAAAATAATTCTACTTGTAAATTTATAAAGTCGATGTGGAATAGCTGGTAGTAAATCACTAATATGAATTTTAGTTATATCATAAACTTGACATATATATTTAGTAATAATATGTTTTTTATCTTTATCACTATAGAATATAATTTGATGATTACCAATTTCATTTGGAATAAATCGTATTGTATAAATATTTGATGATTTTTCTTCAAGTTTTTCTTCTATATAATTACCAGATGGTGTTATTATATCAATAAATATATTTGAATTAAATAATGAATTTAATTTTGGTTTTAATAAAAATAATGTTCGTTTATTAATTGGTGCATATTCATAATTTTCAAATGTAAAATCACTTGAACATACATTACATGTAAATGGTGATCCTACATACAAGAAAAAAAAGAACAATAAGACACACAGTCGTTTTTTGTTTTTACCATGAAGATCAATTCCATTAAATTTAATATGAACATAATATATTCCAATATGATCCGGAATAAATTTAACACGAAAACGAGCACCACCTTCATTTTGTACATAATTTGGAATATTTTTTTCATTAATTGATACAGCTATTTCAAGATTTCCTGAACCAGCATCTGTTGCATCGACTAAATACAACAACAACAACAAAAAAAATTATCTATCAAAATATTCTAAAATTTACTAATAAAATAAGTTGGTGAATCAACTATAGCTGTTGATGGAAAATCATATATCATAACTTTATTAATATCATATGCTCGAGCTACATATGAATTATTATCAATTGAATTATTATCATAAAATACATCTATTTGAAAATCACCTAATAACAAAAAAATAAAAATTCTATTTTAAAATTTTCTTAAGTTTTTTTGTAACTAACCAACACAACTTGGTGTATAAGATATTTCATATCGATTTGTATCCATTTTTGTCATTATACTAGGAATTAAATGATCATCAGGACCTAGAAATAATATTTTTCTTATTTTACTTCAAATATATAAGATATTATCTACACTTACATTAAGTTAGTATAAATATTTCTGTCAAAACTATATTAGATAGAAAAAAAAGACAACACACCAAAAAAAAAAACAAAAATATTATAAGTGTTTATACTGCTCGAGACCATCACCAAACGAAAATAATAAAAAAAAATAACGTAGTAAATTTATACTACACCTTTTATAGAACATTTCAAATCTCCAACACCAGCATTTTGTGTTATAATTGTAAATGATGTTGGAATATTAACAGGTATTGATCCAAGACCTTTACCAAATACCACAACACGTTGTGTATCCATAACATTAACACCAAAAGGACTTCCTGACAAAACAAAAAAAAAACAATAACAAATAATAATTAAACTAAAATTAAAATAAAAATATTTGAAATCACGTTTATATTGAATAAAACCATCATCATAGATATAAAATTCTCTATCTAACCATGAACTACATGGACAACCACTCGAGATACAACAACACATCGCTTCTTCTTCTTTTTTTTTTTTTTTTCTTCTTCTTATGATAATGAAATGTGTACATAACTCCTCGATCTAATTCAATTTCTTTCGTTTTTTTTTTCTTCGATTGAAAAGCCTTTGAACGTGACATATCTTTTGAGAATGTAAGAAAATAAAAAATACCTGAAGATAAATTAAACAAGGATGATGTCCCATCACTATTAACTACTGGATGATCAAGACTAAGCATCATACACGTATATGCTTTGGTTGTATCTAGTATTTCGAATGAATTCAAAATTGAATTGTTCGCTCATTCACTCTCTCGCTTAGTAAAGTCGATGCGCTTGAGAGACCTGCACATATATATACATATATATGTATATATGCATGTCCACTATCGCTTTTTTTCGTTTTGCTTCGCCCACATTTTTTCCTCGTCCGCCTTTGTAATGGCATGTCTATGCATCATCACTTTTTGTTTGCGCTCTCATATACTCTCATACGAACAACAAAACAAAGATGATAACTATCAATATATTACGAAGAGAAAAAAAAAAACGAAAAAAAAAAAAAAGAATTCTTCTTCAATTAATTACATACATATCTTATAAAGATTTATTAGTCGTTACTGGAAGATATAAAAGATTGTCGACCTACTGTTTCGTTACGTTCGAATGAAGCACTAATGAAAGAAAAATAAAACCTTGTCAATCTAAGGTCTATATGATAATCAACCATTATTTGATAAATCGAGAGAAGAAAAAAAAGTCGTCCTTTTGTTTCTTTTCTTTTTTTTATAGTAATGTATATAGGTATGTATATGTGTCGTTATTTACCTGGTACAAGTTCGCCATTGAATAATATATTACAATAGTGTAGTGCAGCTTCTTGTGGTGTGAATTGCACTTCAAAACGACTATTACCAATGGGATTAACTTGATTTGGAATATTACGACCAGAACAATTTACACTAATTTCAAGATTTCCTTCTCCTGCTCGAGATGCATCAACTATTTTCAACAAAAAAAAAATGATTGAAAAATAAAATTATTTAGATTTTGTTTTAAGAAAATTAAATTGATATATCTTTTTTTTTCTTTTGATTTAAGATAAAAAACAAAAAAAGATATAATACCATTATTAATATCAAATAAATTTCTCTTATCTATAAACAAAATCTAAAAACTCACTGAGAAATCTTGTTGGCTTTCGAACAGTACTATCATTAATAGGTGGTGTAACAATAACTTTTTTTGGATCATAACATTTAACACGAAATGGACTACCAGGTACTGGATTTCCAATAAATATAACATGAACATTATAAGTACCAACTTCTGTTGGTATCCAATCAACTCGTAATCCATCGGAAGTAAGACGTGTTGATGGATTTAATTTTTCATTCATTGGTGTAAATACAGTAACTTGTACATCATCTGAACCACCATGTGGTGTTTCAATAGTAAACCATGTTTGTGTACCAATTAATGCTTGACTAAGACCAGGACCTCGTGTTGTTATATCATTCGTTGAAAATATTTGACATTCTTTTGGAAAATCTAAATTAATTATATATATGATGTTTTATTTTCAACATATTCAAAAAAAAAGTAAATCTATATATGAAATATATTTACTAGGTAATTGATGTCCATTGAATTTAATTGAAATTATATGTGGATCATTCGTTTTAGGTATAAATGTAAAAAGAAATTTTGAATTTCCTAATGCTTTAACTTGATTTGGTACTAAACCATCATTAATAGCAACTTCAAGTTGACCTTCACCTGCTTTAGATGCATCAACTGTAAATTCAACTGGTTGATTATATGTAACAAGATGCGGAATATCAGATACAATTAAACGATTTGAATCATATGCTTTAAGTGCAAATGGTGAACCATTAATATCCATTTTTTCACTATTATTAATAATTGAACGAATATCGACACGATGTGTGCCTAGATTGACAAAAAAAACAAAAAAAGAAAATTAGTAAATTAAATATAATATGTTATTATTATCGTTTCAATAAGAAATTATTATATAAACTTCTAGTTATAATAAAAAACTAATTATACTTTTCTTTCCCTTCAAAATATATCATCATGTTTACAATTAAACAGTATAGACAGGATGAGAGAGAGAGAGAAAAAAAAGAGAAAGTAAGGTGGAAGCCAGAACAGTGTTTTCTTTTCGTCGTTCTTTCCTATTCGATCTAAATATACCGTACTTGAAGGTATGTCTATATGCATAATAAAATGACGACTAAAAAAAAAAAATAGAGCGAACACACGCGCGAAAGAGACGATGATATGCCATCCAATATACATATGAAAGATGAGTGTACATATAGTGATGTGTATATGTCCTTGATTTTGTATACAAGTATTATATTAGTTAGTAGGATAAAAATAAAAAAAGAAATTGATTTTAATTGGATAAATGATAATATATTGTATCTGATTTGCATTTAAATAAAATCATTATTTATCATCGAACTTATTAGGTTTCAAAACGTTTAATCATTATGTAAAATAATGCTTAAATTGTGAAGGACCTACTATTATTATCATTATGATATTGTAATAAATGTCGTTGTAATAATTCTAAATATTGTTTAGATTTAGCTGTAAAACTATAACGGTGAGTTAAATAATGTTCATTAGTTTTATTTATTTCAATGAACATTTAGTAAATTATGGTGTTTTATTTTTTTTGCTTTATATCCGATGACATGATCATTATTATCTTTCTTTCGTGTGTGTTGTTTTTTTCTTTTTTCTTATTTGTTATTTACTTACTTACCGATCTCATTTAGAACATAATCGATATGTGTAATACTTTCGTTCAATTGTGATCGTTTAATAGGAATAGGACGACCCGATGGAGCTTATAAAATAAAAGAAAAAATTTCAAAAAATAAAAATTGAATTAAAAAAAAAATACGAATCCTACCTGTAATCGATACATCAAGTGGGATAGTTCGATTATGATAATTATGTGAATCCCAATGATGAATATCAAATGACAATGGAAGTCCAACATGACCACTTGTTAAACTATCGGATATAGTAACACGAGATAAATCATCCACATAACATGAAAATGGACTACCTAAATGAACAAAAAAAAAAGAAAAAATCTTTGATTCTATTGTCTTTTTTGTTCTGTCATTTATTTTCTTTACCAGGCACAGGTAATCCATTAAATTTAATATCAATAGTATATCGTCCTGATTCTTTAGGTAAAAATGTTGCATCAAATTGAAATGAACCACACGATGTTGCATCACATGGTATTCGACCATCTTGTATAACTATTTCTAATTGACCAACACCAGCTTCACTAGCATCAATATGAAATTTAACCAAATGACCAACCATTCCAGCATCAATATTTGAAACATGTATTTGATTAATATCAAATATATTTACTTTAAATGGACTACCACTAATAAGTTCATTACCAAGAAATACGTCAATATAGGTTTCACCAACTTCATTTGGAATATAATTTACAGTCCATGTACCATTACGATTATTAATGACTTGCATATGACATGTTTGTTTTGATGGAGCTAATTAATAGAATAGAAAATTTTCGAATAAATTTGTTTTTTAAATCTTACTTGTGACGACAACTTTGACATCATCATCTGGTTTGAGTTCAACATGTGCATCAACAGTAAATGAAGTTTGAATACCTAATTGAGCTTGTCGAAGACCATCACCGAATGCATGAATTAAACTTTTGTGTTTTTGATTTTCGACTAAGCTTTCATCTTCTATATATTTTAAAATGTACAGATAAAGTTATTTTTTTTTTATGATATATAGTATTTTAAATAATATATCTATTAAGTTATTGACAAAAAAAAAAAAAAAAGAAAATCAACACTCACTTGTTTCCTCATTATTTTCAATATGTCCATAATATTTAACACGTTTTTCATATCTGTACATATACATCGTAACGTTATAATAAAAAAAAAAAGGTACTGTGTTTTTTTTCTTCTATGTATATAAATCAATAAAAAATGATGATAATTATGTTGAATAAAGAAAGAGAAGAAAACATTTTATTCGTTCACATGATAATCTTCGTCTTCTTCTTCTTCTTTTTTTTTGTGTGCGTGAGACATCGTCATTATGTTCTCTCTTTTGTAAACAAAAACTCAATCGATCGTATTGGTACTATAGTAGATACTCATGAGTTAGATAATTTCATCGGTAATCAAAAAGAATAAGACATTGTCTCTTCTTTTCTTTTGTTTCTTTTATCTTATATTGATCAAATCAATTAATTTATATGTTTAACGAACATATAATACACGGAAGAATATAGTAGATATATATATATATATGTATCAAATCTTCTATACATATAACTAAGAGGATTTACACCTTCAATTTTATTGCAAAAAAAAAAAAAGAAAGAAGAAGAAAAAAAAAACTTTCTACATTGCTATTTATTTGAAGATTACTATGAAAAACGAAGACTACTGATATTCTTCACATCTGGTTAACCTTTTAATTCTCGATCGATATAAAAGAAAAAAATTACTAAACGTAATAGTTAATAAGAAATACACAAAAAAAAACAAAAGATCACTTACGAATATTCAAACGTTGAACAAACATATCTATTTGTTACTTGAGTTTTATAAATAATACAAATTTACATATTAAATATCATAGAAAGAAAAATATCTATTCACAATGATATGATAGACAATCATATCAGTTTTTTTTCTAGTTATATCGTTCTTTTTTTGTTCAACCCTCTAAACTTTGATTTGATCGATAGATATCGAAAAATGTGTATGCTGTGAATGAATATAAACATACACATGTCATTCTTTTATAAACACTAAAATTATCTGCATGTCATGTACTGATCAGTATCTTACTAATCGTATGTTTCATTTAGATGAACGCGAACTGTCTCTCTCTTTATATAATAAAAAAACCATTATATTCACAATGAATTTTTGTTTCTTTTATGTCTGAAGATTGAAAATACGAACCATTCACAAATATAGTGATTTTAGAAAATTATTTGTCTACTTGTAATTAGTCCGTATGTAGGTTTTTTGCTAGTATAAAAACGAACTAAATCTTACATTTATATATGATTTAGTCAATAAACCTTGTCAATTATAATTAAGATAGAATAGAACTTCAAATTGTTCATCTGTTTCAACACTTTTCTTGTTCAATAAAAAAGACGAGATGCATGAATAATTTTTTTGATTTATTGTAAATCATTGAGCAAGACAGTATTTGATAAGATTAAAAATTAGATATGAACATATTTTACTTATGCATGAATAAACTGATCTTTTTTTTTCATGGTTAGAGTCCGTCAGGTTTATCTCAGGTTTGAAAATTTTACATGGATCGGACTAGAAACTTGATTATTATAAGATCATTGTCAAGTTTGTTTTAAGAAATTTATTCGTAACAGAACATAACTAATAGAAATTAAAATAGAGATATACTTCAATTGTATCGAAGTTAATAGTATAATATTTTTGATATTCAAATATTATATCATCAAAACAATATTGAATGTTACTTTTTACATCTTAGAACATTAGAACGTATTGAAACATTGTTTTTTTTTGCTTGAAAGAGTAGCTTTTTTGTCATAGATAAAAATCGACTTTCCATTTGTAATTTCTTTTTATTTTCTATATAATAAAATTTACAATTTAGATTTTTAAATTTAAAATCAAAATGTCGGAAAACTAAATTAAACTTAACTATTGTGAGAGGGATATGGAAAAAATCTGTTCAAAATTTTACTACTTTCGCTAAAAAATTTGTCTTGCATCACCTATGCTTTCAAATAAAATTTTCTTGAAAACTTGCAAAAGTCTTTTTGAGTTCAATTGAAAAACTTCTGTCAACCACTAGATAATAATGAATGCTTCAAGTAATAATATCATATTTGATATTTGATTTTTTTTATTTAATGTATTATTTTGTTGAATTTAATCAAAAGTATAGTATTTTATCGAATTTTTGTGATTTTTCTTCTTACTTTGAAATTAGCGTAAATGAATTTGTATATGAAAACCGAACAGTACATATTGTTGCTTGAAAATGCGTGTCAAAGTCTTATTTTAAGAAGTACTCTCTACTCAATTGAGAGTTCAATGTTAAACAACATCCAGGAAAGTATCGATAAAAGATTGTTATTGTTGTTCAGATTTTTTACTTTCTAAATTAAAAAATCAATTAATTCTAATCTAAGTTACAAAAAGTTTTTTTTTTTGCATCTGGATGTTTACACTATTGTTAAGGAAAAAGCAACTTGAACGTGTCATAACGTCTTGAATATTTTTTTTTATTGATTACTTCATTATGTTGTAATTGATATACTGTTTGAAAAATTAGTTCATTGGGTCTATTCGTTCTGTTAGGCAAATCGTACTCATTATTTATGAGATTATAGAACGTTCGAATTGACCGAAGTGTCAAATTCAGCGAAAAAATAGTTTGTATATTGTACTAAGTAGAACGATGAGTTTACTGCACCTTTAGTTATATACATTACATTTGGGTTATGAAGAAAGAAACTGGGTGTTATGCTGATTGAAAGTAATAAATATTTTATCAAAAATCCATGAAAATTCTTGACTAAGATTTCATTCAGTTTCATTGTTGTTTTATCTTCAATTCATTCTGACTCTGTATTGCCAAGAAAAATGTATTTGTACTTGTCTATATGTATGTGATGAATTTTCTTTCCGAAATTCCCAATAAATCATACTTTATAAAACATTTTTCATGAGACTTGCTAATCAATTGTGATGAAATATTGTACACAAAAAGGATAAATTTATTATTTATATGGTTTCAAAGGAACTCTGAAGCTATCTATTAACTAAGAAATCGAAGTCTCTTCTGTATCGTCAGATAAAGCGAAATGATGAATTGTAATTGAGCAGTAAGCATAATTTTATTGCGTTGTTTCAATTGAATTCATGATCTTACAGATAATAAGATAAAGAAATGTTAAGTCTACGAATCTGAAACAAATACAAAATCAACCAATCACATACAGTAAACTCTTAAATTCTCTTTGAACAAACAAAACAATGATGTAGTGTTTCGTCAAATTCATGAGAAAGAGACGTACTTAACAACCAAGGTTGTGAACTCTCTAACAATGCTCAACAAATTTTATCAAATAGAAACCTCAAAAAAATAAAACACATTATCATATAGGAACATAGAATTGTAACAATGTTTGAACAAAAATCGTACAGCTTTCCAAGCTTTAGATCTTCGCGATACACAATAGTGAAGTTCTACCGATGATGATTCTATATATATTTTACTCTTTTACCCTTCTGTACAATTTGAAACATTAGATTAGAATCTTTTATTACTTTATTTTATTGACAATAAATGACACAAATACGATAATACTTTTTTTATTATTATTTGTTTCATTCTTTTGATTATAAGATATTTGGTGATTTATTTCTTCAATAGATAGAATAACCGATGCAACAAAGACTTATTTCTCTTGTCTTTATTCTGCATCTAATTACTTGGGTAGAGAATTTTAGTTATTCAAAAACATCTATAAAGAATAAAACTATTCCATTTTCTCGCTTAAATATAATTGATAAACTTCCATTATTAACATCTAATAATCGACAAAAACAAGAACATCTATGTATATTTGATTGTCAATTCATAATACCATTTGATAAACCATTATTGATTCCTGTCTATTGTCGTCAACAGGTAACATCGAATGCATGTGAAGTTGATATTAGAGTGAATTTTCTTATGAATTTTACATCATTTGTCTTTTATAATGAAAGTATTGATTTAACTATTGACAATATTCGTCTAGATACCGCTTCTGCAGAAATCTTTGGTTTTGAATTCGATGATAAAATATTATCTTGTATTCTTCATTATCAATGTTCAAATGGTAATACATGTGAATGGGATTATATTAAACAAAAAATTCCTAATCTTATTACAACTAATTATCTACCATTGTATGATTCCTTATCACCATTAATTTATAACGATACACTTGAAACAACAATCTCTCATTGTTATTCCTCAGATGAACTAATCGAATGCCCAAGTGGTGTGTGTGATTTTGCTCAATTTCTTGATTCAGAAAATTTTACATTAATT
Source organism: Rotaria sp. Silwood1 (assembly GCA_905250075.1). Classification (NCBI taxonomy): domain Eukaryota; kingdom Metazoa; phylum Rotifera; class Eurotatoria; order Philodinida; family Philodinidae; genus Rotaria; species Rotaria sp. Silwood1. The sequence continues at coordinate 44,144 of CAJNOP010000989.1, forward strand.
AATACTCGTCAATGTTCAATGGTTGATAGACCGAAGATTTATTTTGGACAATATCGTTATACACCTGGTCCAACAAAATATGATTTTGATTACGTATATTTTGCTTGTAATATAAATAAATGTAATAGTCCTACAAATGAACTTGCTATTAAAAATTTAATTGGATTTAATGATCATACAAATCTTGGTTTGGTGAAAACAGGACATTTATATTTAGTATTTAGTTTGTATTTTATTATTTCATTTATAAAGTAAACTTATTTAAAAATAAAAGTTTGAAATCAATGTTTGATAATGATCATGTGCAATAAAAGCAAACTTTCTCAGGTAAATATGAGTATGCATGCAAGAGCAGATTAAGAGAGGAGCTACATCCACACCCTCCAATTAACCTTCTTTCCATTGTTATAATAAACTAACCGATAGAAAAAATGTCGAATGTCAACTAAATAATAGCCTTTGTTTATCATTCAACGGACTTTATTCCGATTCAGCTCTCATTTGATTCATTTGAATATTAGTTATGAAGGAAATACGATTGAGACGTAGAATCGTTGATACTGCAAATGGTTCAAGTAAGTAACTATCGAAAAGTATTCAAATTTCAATATTGTCTAGACATTACTTTGGGTTACCATTTTCTATAGTTGAATATAGCATCATGGAGGTGTCTTATATCCTTTTTTTGTCATAGTTACTCTTAAATTTTTATTGATCATTCTCGATGACTGACTTAAGATATGCTTTCTTTCATCGTTAAGTTCTTTTCTGAAATCCATCAAAAAGTGTTTTTTTTATTGAACTGTGATTATTTTGACAAAAACAATTATTTATAGTCTCATTCAATTTATTCTTTCTATCATAGTTTTCGACCAAAATGTTGTCAAAGTCATTCATTCTATATACATTAAGAATTTCTTTGATGATCGGTATTGGTATGCCATAGCTTACTATATAGCTAAAAAATTGTCCAACTATCCATGAAGAAAATACTTTTATAGATTTCCTTAGTGAATAAAAAGACAGACATATGTAACACAGATTTTTAATGACATTGAATTGAATTCTACTTTGTTAATTGATCTAACAGAATATTCACAATCGTAAGAATCAATTTATGTTTTTATTAATAAAGAATAATCAAGCTAGTCTAATACATTTAGTTAACAAAAGTATGGTGTATGTGGGTGTTAGTAGAGTTATTGAGTTGACTCACATCCACACCCTCTGTTTTCGTTATTAAATAATCAGCATTTTATTTTATTTAATATTTTAGAATAAATGAATGTGCTGCATACAAATAGGAGAAAGATAAGGGTACGTTCGTCTCTAAGGATGTGGGTGGAGTGGGGGGTGTGGAGTGTGGATGTGGGTGTGGATGTGGGTGTGGGTGTGGGTGTGGATGTGGGTATGGGTGCGGGTGTGGGCAGGCCCCGCGAAAGTGGGGGGGTGTAGGGGGGTGTACACCCCCCCAATAATTAATAATTACTCATTCGTAGCCAACAAAATCCATAAATCTTTTTGAAATTGTTTGCTAGAAAATTCTGAAGGGATGTTTAAATTTTTCGCTTCGCGAAAACATGACCACGGGAGCGTATTCGACCTAGAAATATCTGTGATTTTTCTGTTTTTAACGCAATTTTACTTCTGTCTTCTTTTTGAAGAGCTTTATTTTCCAACAGTCGTCACTAGCGTAGCCGCCTTCGGCGGCGAAATCTCTAAGAGTTATCGCAACACTTTTTGCTTTCGAACAACATAAGGGAAAAAGAGTTTTTCGTGAGTCTGAAAAATGTTTTCGCTTCGCGAAAAATAACAATTGTGTAACCGCAGTTAACTTAGACAATCTTCCTATTGTCCGATTCAAAATAAAAGGCAGGTTACCATTTTTCGAATAACTTTTGATAGGAACGAGATAGAGAGGTGCGGTTTTCACAATTCGAAAGAGGGATGTCTGGGCCATCGATCGGTATAGAACTCATTAAGACGGAAGATGCTTTTTTGTAGGTACCTTTGGATCAACACTTTTTCTTTTGAGTATTTTCATCAATTTTCATCAATTTTCACGATAATCTCAGCTCAAATTATGTCAAAATGTAACTCATATCACCCTCTTTTCGCTATAAAATTATCACATATTTTATTATCTCTCAATCGCTTATTCTTAGCGGGTTTAAAAAAAACAAATGTTAATTTTATAGCGAAAAGAGGATGATTTGAGCTACATTTTGACATAATTTGAGTTGAGATTATTCTAAAAATTGATGAAAATACTCAAAGAAAAAGTGTTGATTCAAAGGTACACATAAAAAAAAAATCTTTCGTCTTAATCAGTTCTACGCCGATCAATGGCTCGGACATCGCTCTTTCGAATGGTGAAAACCGCAGCTCTGTATCTCGTTCGTATCAATAGTTATGCGAAAAATGGTAACCTGCCTTTCATTTTGGATCGGATAATACTTTAGTCAACTTTTCCTTTGAAACAGCTTGATATAGAGCAATTTGCACCAAAGTGGTCGCTTTCGATAACGGCAGTATCGAGAAATTTTCTCATATTGGACTCGAGTTCTCTTGAAAATTTGCGAGAAAACATCAAATTTTTTAAGGAGGTTGCAAAAAGTTGTCGCTTCGCGAAAAATGATTACATTTTAGGCCCGCAAAAAAAGATTAACATCAGATCTGATGTGAAAAAAATTTTGCTTCCCTCAGTCTTGACTGCCTTGAAATCTCGTCACACCCCCCCAATCTTGGGTCCCTCGCGCGGGACCTGGGTGTGGGTGTGGGTGTTTTTAAACTATGCGCACTCACATCCATCCACACCCACATCCACACCCACACCCACCCTTATCTTAAACAAAATATTTCACAATGGGTTTGTAGTAAACACTGGAGTATTAATGTGAAAAAAGTTTTTTTCGAAAAGGTCTCCCATTAAGGCCTCTCTCCACTCAAAATCGATCTCAGCCCAGGTACGTTCAAATGGACTGAAATTTGGAGCATATGTTGGGGCTGAAGTGAGGAGACTGTGGTAAAATTTTCAGCTCGATTTACTGACGTTTAGCATAGATATGAACCAAACAAAGGTCAAAAATAGCTCATTTGGAAAGGAAGATTTCTCTGTCCGGCCTCTTTCAATATATTAAAATTTTTTGTTTGTTTGAAAGAGCATCTCAAGATGCAGTGCACCAAAGGCTCCTTTTTTTTAAATACAAAAAAAAGGGCATCGCAAGTTCAATGACTGCAAAGGGCCACAAAAAATGGGTATTTTTCTATAGACATGTTTTCTTACACAATAATAAAAGGGCTTATTTCAAAAAAGAACTCTTTGGTGCACTGCATCTTGAGATGCTCTTTCAAACAAAAAAAAAAGTCAGAGGTATTATATGAGCCTGAACGGAGAATTCTTGCTTGCGCGTTCGAGAAAGTATGAACTGAGAAAAAGCGCAAAAACATTTTTTCCAAAAAAAAAATATGTTATTTTAGTATTATCAGGCACTTTTTTGGTAGATTCAAGGAAAATAATAATCAACTATACTATATCTCTTGAAACTGTGTAAAAATAAACTTATTTTGGTGCGAAACGTCTCTGGTTTTCATTAAAGTACTTATTTTCCATGCAAAAAACTCAAAATCCGTTTTTTCCAGGAAAAATCATGTTTTTCACGCAGCCGACTACAGAAATCACCAAAATTTTCAGCCAAAAAAGGGGCATTCGACAAAAAAATCATATCATATCTGAAAGATCTGAAGACGGGCAGAGATGTCCATCGCGGCGCTGCCGCGCCGCCGCCGCTGCCGCTGCCGCTGCCGCGGTGGCGGTGGCGGCGCGGCAGCGGCAGGTTTTTAAAAAAAATCACCGCGGCAGCGGCGCGGTAGCGGCAGATTTTTTTAAAAGTCATCGCGGCAGCGGCGCGGTAGCGGCAGGTTTTTTAAAAAACCATCGCGGCAGCGGCGCGGCAGCGGCAGGATTTTTTTGGAGGACATTGAAAAACTGTATGAATTTAATGGAATTTCACGATTTACAAATGAAACGCCCTGATATTGAATAAATCTGATGGACTAGTACCCATATCTCTGGTCAAATATAGTCACAGCAGTGAAATTAGAAACACTTTTTTGAAAATCGTCGCGGCAGCGGCGCGGTGGCGGCACGTTTATTTTATAATTCATCGCGGCAGCGGCGCGGCAGCGTTTCTTTTATAAGTCATCGCGGTGCGGCAGCGTCGCGGCAACATTTTTTTATAAACCGCCGCGGCGCGGCAGCGGTGCGGCAGCTTTTTTTTTCTAAGGCCGCGGCGCGGCAGCGGCAGATTTTCAGCCGCGATGGACATCTCTGAAGACGGGCTATCTTCCCATGCATTTATCTCAGTTTCGAAAATTCTGACGAAAATCGACCTTTTTTGAGTGGGGGGAAGGCCTTAATAGTGAAACTTTGGTCACATTAACGTTACGCGATGACGATTTTGTAACGCGATGACGAAAATTGGAAAAATAAAACCCTTTTTCTGCCATTAGCTTATCCACCATGGTGAATAAATGCGAGTTAAATCTCATGATCTGAAAACCTCAAATAGCTTTTACACATTTTCTCTCTTATTACATCAGATAATATTGGTGATATTTAGACCTGATTTTTCAAACTACCGACATTGAAGGTGATGCGTTACGTGGACAAGCCGATATATATAATAGTTTCATTCGCCATATAATTCAATGTTTCTTATAATAAAAATATAATATTAAAGAAAAAAGAAGTGTTAAAAATGAAAAATACTGAGCGAATAGCAACAAAGAAAACGAAAAAAATTCGTGGTTTTATACTATCTATATTTCATATTAGTATAATGAATCTGAAGAATATACGTGAGTTTCACATTTCAGGCCCTTTGGAGCTGCGCTAACGAGCTTTCTTCCATCGAATGATAGTAAGCTACTATTTGGATTAAAGAACATGGGAATATTTCTCACAACAGCAAGGGCAAGGAATTTCATCCTTAAAGTATATGATTCAAATATCAGATACTTATAATACGAAAGAATGAGGGCGTGGGTGTGGAAGCGAGTTTATTTCTTTTGTTCACTTACACCCATAAAAAAAAGAAACTTGTGCGGACTTGTTAAGACAAGAAAAGAAGGATTCAATTCTTGAAAAATAGAAGAAGTACTTTAATGGAAAATTGAAAGCAATCTGATTCCAAAAAATAGGATTACGTATGTTTACTGAAACAAATTCATTATTAAACTTCAATACTATGTTTAAAATGTTGATTAGATAAATTTACACATTATTGCATTATTTTCAGTTTTTCTAATTTTTTCTTCGAAACATCAACAAACTCTTCATAATTCGATCGTTAATTAAAAGTGAATCAGACAAAAAAAAAAGATCTGACAAATACATTTGTTGCAACTAATTATGGTATTGTCAGTGCATAAAAGAAAGTTTCGCTCTTGAAATTTTATCCAAATTATTAACTAATAAACAGCGACATTGTTTTTTTTTATACATTTGAGAATCGAAATATTAATATAAAATGAAGATACGAAGGAGCAACAGGTTAAACATGCTCTAAAATAATCATCAATAAATCAAATAAAGATATTTTATTTCCATTTTAGTGTCTGATTTAATTATGTACTTCAATTTAATTTTATCCATTTATGAAGAAGTACAGTTTTGTTCATAAAAAATTCTCATTAGTCGACATTGAAATAATTTAACAATAAAATGAAACATCTTTCAAAAGACATGTTTGCTCGATTGTTCAATTAAATGTTTTCGGTTTATTAGTCTGTTGCACTGTTTGTCATTTGTTAAGTATTTCCAAAGAGATTTTTGGTTCGATTTTGAGATAATTTGTTTTAAAGCATTATTTCAGAGAGCCTTATTACAGCATTCTGGAAGTGATTGAAAATTACAAAATAGATTCAATAAAATGATTTGCAGTAGAAATGTTTCAATAGAATTCAAATGAGTTATTTTTATTTTTGTGTACTCAAAAAGTGAGTACACTCTAGAATCGGTCAGTATGTCCGGCCGGCCGTTTACACGATAACTTTCGAAAGGAGAGTCCGACCATGATGAAATTTTCTATACAGTTCAGTCTTTACAATATCTCGGTCGAATTCGAAGATGAGAAGGATCGGCCGAGCCGTTCCTGAGTTATTGCAAAAATACCCATTTTCCCCTATAGCTTCCCTATGGAAAGATCGACTCATCCCCACTTTCGTAAAAGACTTTTCCTATCATAGTCAACTAAAATCCAAACTATTATATACCATTCGATAGAGAATTTCAAGAGCTACAAAATGGTATATGAAACATAAAGAAGCAAGAAAGCTAACTCACCTATTGCAAAGATAATTAAACAGAATTCGGTTCTTTTTTCGTCCATGCTTTAGGTGATCTACAAATAGAGGTCTATCTTCCGATCACAGCGATGATAGTTCGAGGTTTTCTGGGGTGAAGAACACGAATCTGTGCTCCATTCGTCTCGAAATCTCATTGGTTGAACAGCAACCAATAGAAATGAAGTTATAGGAAAAACGACTTTGTTAGGGTAAATCAAGATGAGGAGTTCAAATCTGAGCTGTATTCACCCCGAAATCCTATTGGTTGAGTAGTAGCCAATAGAAATCAAGTGTTGATAGGCAAGGTTTACCAGGATAATTTTTATGTCCACACATTCTAAGATGATTCATCTGGCTCATTCACTTTTTGAAGTACACATAACTCTCAGATTTAAATCCGAAGTTTGCACATTTTTTATGGATTGATTTTGTCTGATGATGAAAAAAAAAGAAAGTATATTTTGTTAAAAGAGTAAAATAAGATTTCTTCTGAAGTAAAAGTAAACTGAAAGAAGAATAAAATCGTTTTACGCATTAGGAGAGAAAGACTTTGAATACTGATGTTTTTTGTCTATTAATATGGTTTCATTGAAAGATGTTTTTTATTGTGTAAAAGAATAAAAAAGCAAGAGTTAGAAAAATGTTATTATTCAAAAAACAAAACGAAAGTGCGGAATACATTTATTGAATTGTAGAACGTGTACTTACCTAAAAATAATGAAGGTATTTACTTTCTTGTTAAGGACTTGCTGTTTTTTACATTGATTTTAGACACGTATAATTGCAATATCATCGATTCGCGTTAATGATGATCAGAGAAAACCTGTTCGATTTGACTCAGCCAGTGAAAAGAAACGATCTCGAAGGAGTAGAAGAAGGAGAGGAATTTATGCTTCATTATGCTGCTGTGCTTGTGAATGCTGTTGTACATCGGCAAATGGTTTCACTACATTAGGTTTAGTTTTAGCAATTATGGGTGTCCTATTTCTCGTAATTATTGCTGCTATCATTCCACTTATTGTTATTCTAAAATTTAATACAGGTAATAATTAATTAAAATTATCAGGAATTTTTATAACTGATAAATTATTTATCACTAACTGTTTATAAAGAATACTATTTGTTTTTTGAGTTTAGGACTGAGTAATAATTCAACTTCATTAAGCGTGAATATTCCTAAACGGCTTGGTATTTATTATGCATGGCCGTCAGTAGTTCATGGTGCTAATTGGAATTTGACTGCAGCTATTATCACATTTAGTCAATTTGATTTGGTTGTTTTTGGTGATGGATTATCTGCAAGTTCCCATGGTGATCATGTTAATACACAAACAATTATTCAATCATTAAATAATATTGGCAAATTAACTTTTGGTTATATTGATCTTGGAGTTACGACACAAAACTTACCTATTTCACAAATGCAAACAACTGTTGATGATTGGGCAGCTATGGGAATCCAATGGATTTTCTGGGATGATGCTGGGTAAGGTATTTTGTTTTTCTAAATTTTTTAAACATAAAAATGATTCTGTTTAGTTATGATTTTAATGTAACTCGTGCTCGTCAAAATACAATGATTTCTTATTGTCATGCATTAAATTTACGGGTAATGATGAATGCATGGGATCCAGATGATGTTATGTCAGGAAGTCCAATGCTTTTAGATTCTCGTGATATTTATTTACTTGAATCATATTTAATATCGAATGGTACTTATCAAGATTTATCAGCATGGAAAATAAAAGCGGATAAATGTTTATCATATTCGAATTTATATGGAATTTCAATGGCAACGGTTTCAACAAGTTCAACTCCAATATCGTCATCATTTGGTTTCACTCAACAATTCAGTCAAGCATGGTTTGGAACTGCTATTTATAATTTTCATTATTTTCAAGTTACAGACATTAAATACAGTGCAAGCGATACTATGTTATATGCATTTGCATATCCAATATCATCGTATGGAAATACTTGGCAAACGAATAATGTACAAAACGATTCAAATATACATTATTACAGATCAACAGATACTCATACTTTACATATTTATGGAGATGGAGCTACTTATGGAAGTGGAAATTTCAGTCTCTTATCTAATGGATAATAATTTTAACAGTTTTATTAATCGAACATGTTTTTTTCAGTTAATTTTAATTATTTAATCTTAATTCATTTTTATCATCTTCATGTTTTAATTATTAAAGATAAATTACATTGCGCTTTTTTTTCTCTAGAAGAACTAAAATAAATAATATTCTAGTTAACAATGAACATACAACCTAAATCAGTTTACTTGACCCAGAGAGTTGCAAAAACACTGTTTTACCGTTAAGGGCCCTCCCCCTTGAGAAAATCCATTTTTTTGTAATGGGACAGAAGTTGAGAATTTTATCATAGAAAGATGCAGCGAAGTTTTCTCCTTCAGAATATATATAGACTTGTAAAAAAAGACTAAATTTTAGCAGACCTCCGTAGGAGATTTCCAGCTCATTACCCAGTTTTTGGTTGTTTTTGAAAATACTATTTTGCTACTTCTATTAGTATGCAATAGACATTTTTATATCACATAGTATGAACCGTGGAGCTAGCTTACGTCATCTATTGCGTGCTTTCAATAGTTCCCCGTAGATACTATCAATATTCCATTATTTATGGATTTGAGTGAAAAATCAATTTCTAAACTTATTTATTATTTTTCTCAAAAAAGATGATTTTTGATCAGAAAAATGAAAATAACTCCTGCATAATTCATGATAATACCAATATTCTTTTTTTTTGTCTTAAAGATCTAAGCGAGAGTAAAATTTTGTCCGACTAGATTTTTTTATATTTGATTTCTCCAATAAGAAAAGCAAGATTTAATGTCATATAGTGGCATTGTTTTTGGCTTATTTCGATCCGATGTGTACTGAAACGATCATAAAAAATGAATGGAAACCAATTTCAAAATTCTGTCCGATGAAAAATTCCGCATTGGAGTTACCTTTAATTTGAAAGCATTCGGAGCCCTCTATCTCTTGTAATAGGAAAGGTATAAGGATTCTCTTCCAGGCTAAAAATGGACGATAAAAAGACCAGAAGTCCCGTCTAGTTTGACATATCGGGCTGAAATTTTTACTAGAAGTGTTTCTCACTACGATCATTCATTTCTGAAAATTTCAGCCTAAACGGATCATTCTACGTAGCATATTGATTTTGAGGGAGAAGGGAGTCTCAAAACGGTGCTTCACATAGCTGGGTGTGGGTGTGGGTGTAGATGTGATTATTATGGCGCGGTTTACACCGACATTCACACACAACTACACCTATACACACACACCCTAAATTTCTCAATTTTTTTTCTCATATTATGCTGCTGCTTTTCTAAATTAGTTTCCATGGACTGATGTGAAGTGGATAGTTAACACAAAAAGAAAACTTTGGTATGCATGAAAGTTTCGTCATCTGCCACTCTATCATGAGATGCATTATTTATAAGAGAGAAAAAATGTGAAAATCTATGACATTTCATGATGTTATTGTAGCAAAAAAAATGAAATCAACAGATAATGATTACTAAATTTAAACAGTATGATTTGAGGGATACAACAATTATTATTGAGTATGAGAAATCAGTATGTCATGTTCAGCATACAGATAGAAATTCAATTACTACATCGACGGCCTTTCTTTTTCTTTAAGTGGAATAACGCTATCGACATTATTCGACTTTTTTTTTATTATGATGACCTATAACAAAACTTTTCTTTCGCTCATTACTAACGAACATCGTTTATGTTGACTTCTCCTGGATTTCATAACAAAATATTCAAAAGAGAAAAAGACGAAGTTCTTCACCGGTAACTGACAACAAAAATAATAATAACAGAAAGAAAAATCAAGAAAGCAGGGTGTGGGTGTGGCTGTGTGGATGCGTGTGTCGATGTGAATGAACAGAAGACACTTACAATGACGAATCCACCCACATACATACTCACACCCTACACCCACACCCATAGACCACGGGTAATAAAGCAGAAAACTAACTAGAAAAATCGTCGATATACATTCATTTCCGAGAGCATCACACAAAACTCCATTTGCCTAGACGAAATTAAAATTTCAATTTTGATTAGGCAACTTTTAAATTTGACTGAATTTTAATTTTCACTACAGCAGATATACATCGTCTACTAATAAGAATAATTCCATATTTTACCTTTAAACTGGTAGATCTTTTCCTGCGCGAGTGGGTAGAGACAAAATTTTCATAAAGAAATTGATAGCTATTGTCAAATTATTGTATGACGCAAATAAAAGACCAATATGTAATCGAACATATACTATCGACATATTATCAAACATGTTACAAGCTCCAAGATGCTCTTTTGACGAGTAATATAAACCCTATTTTCTTCTATTATGTATCTAAAAAAGAGATTTATTGACCAATTTCACCAAAACAGTGTAATTTTGCACATCGTTAAATTTCGTTTTTGTCCGAAAAATGGACAGCAGTTCTAATGCAATTCTTTTGTAAGAATAAAACTTAATTCCTTGAACTATAAAACTGTCTTTGTACTACTCGTGGATTAGAAAAAAATAGACTTTTATCATAACAATTTGAAATTTTAGATCCTCAAACCTTTCCTAATAAAACCTCAAAAAAAGGCGAAATTTCGTGACGGACGGTATTTTTAGTTTTTTATTCGATGCAGTTATGTTTGTTAAGAAATGATCTGATATTCTGAAAGCTTGTAGAAAACTAAACAACTTTCATACAGAACATTTATTCATATGTCGCTTCGTTTCGTAGAAAAATTCTAAATTCTCACCCCATCCTAAAAAACAATTCTATTTTTTTGAAATTCCGTGACGGTCGATATCTTTTAAATAATCCATGTCCGGCTAAAGCAAAACCAATGAACTTGCTAATTATGGGAGATCTAAATAGTGTGTATCTATGATAAAAATTTCAGAGAGTTTGCCTTTATCATTGATGAGATATAGGTGTCTGAATGTAAAAAAAAATGAAATTCCGTGACGCTTGGGCAAGCCATAATGTAATTCTGTTAAACATTTAGATAAATCTTTAGAATATTCTTTTCTTTTTTTCTATATTCATCCGTCTAGTATATTATAATTTTCTTTTCCTATTCGAGTTATTTGACGTATAAGAACGGCAAACACATAGGACGTAATTATGAGTAACATTTCTTACTTCTTCATATCATAATCATTTAACAGTTTTCCATAAATATAAATATTATTGAAAATACTCAAGACTAAATATAATTACGTGCAGCGAGTGCAAAAGAAGTGAAGAAACTATTGACGACACACTTATTTCACCGTATATTTTAATCCTGAAAGTTGAATTCAAGTGTCAAAGTCAAATATTCAGATATACAAATATACGAAAATACACATAGCGCAGCTTTTTCGTTGAAGTTAGCATGGCAAAATATATGAATATTTCAGTTCAATAATTCGATAGTTGAATAGCAGAATATCTGAAACGATCTTCAATAATCGCATTCAATTTTCAAGTTTGACACTATTGTCATAATTAGGCAAAATAATCTTATTTTTATGAAAGTTAGATCAGTGTTTTATTCTCTTACAAAATCCGTATGCAGAATTTAAATGATGCAACAAAAAGATAAAAACGAATAGAGAATATAAAATGAGAAGTAATCTAGTGATGTTTATTGATAACAGCAGGTAAACAGAATAATCCTTGTTGTTTTAATGTTAATAATCGTTGCATAATTAATCTCAAGTTATTCTCTGCATGAAAATTTGTAATACCATCAAATATAATTTTACCATGATTTAACCACTGCTGTTGAATTGATGAAGATGGTTGTAATGAAACAAGGCGAGAGGTAGAAAATTTTCCTTCAATTTCACATGTAGTAATGGCTTCATGTATTGATTCTGCAACTGCATATAGTTGAGAGGTAGCTTCTTTTGTATTTACTATATCGTGAAACGCATGATATATATATTTATCACATTGATTTGATACAAACCAATGAATACCTCGACAAACGAGTGAAAGAAAAAAGTAAGTATGACAAGAACAAGAGTTTTTCTTCTACCTTTTAATGAATGAGTCATGTCACCAAATACAGGTCGAATATCTGTTCTCCATCCTATTACTGCTTTACCCAATGTTCGACCCCTACAGAAGGAATAAAAAGAATCAGACAAAGCAAAAAGCAAGTATATACAAGATGTCTATTACTATCTTGTTTTTTATTACCATGCTAATTCCACTACAACTCCTTCATCCATTGGCTCATCGATGTGTCCCAAAACAACGTGAGCATTTGGTATAAAATGTCCCATATCCAATATATATATTAAATATTGTATACATGTTGTTATTTCTTCTTCTGTTAACTCTGCATTGTTATTGGTATGATTTAGTTTTTTATATTCTTCTTCTAGTAATAATCTAATAACTTGATTGTGTCCTTCAAATCCATCACGTTGTGGTATATAACATTTATAACCATATTTTGATTCTAATATTTCATTAAGAGAAATATTACATAATAATTCACGACAATTAAATAATGCAGCTGTAGAATAGATACAGATAGAAGAGTTGGAGCAAACGACAGGAGTAGTCATTGAAGAATAAAGAAAGAATATATCATTTTTCTTAACAAAAGAAACTCAATACAGATAAAGAAACGCAAATAAAAAGGAAAGAAAGTAAATAGATAAGGCGGGAGTAATGCAAACTAACAGCATCTCTTATAAGTCCAGCTCGATATTTCTCTATCCAAGTAACACTTTTAAGATTCGATATACCTCTTACAAGTTTCTCATAATCAACTATCTCTCCACCTTGAAATAAGTCTTAAAAGTTCTCCAGCATCTTGTTTTGATTGATATATGTATCCAACTAATTGTTCTAAAGTGGCATAAGAGACTTGACTTGTTTCAAATGCAATACCAGAAATCGTTCTGATCAAATCCAATTGTTGGATGAGATTTTCTAAACTCTGAAATGTATTTTTTCTTCTTAAATTCTGTTTTGATTTCTCGAATAATATTTTCAAAATTTTTGATGAAAAATTTTGATAAATTTGATCTATATCTTGTTTTGAAATGTGTGCTTCCAGATTGAATGTTTTAAAGCTGTTTCAAGCATATCTACATAATTATTTATTTTGTCTATATCATTTTTTTCAAGCTTCGTTTTCTTAAAAATACGATCTAATCCTTTGTCAGAATTACTTAAATAGTTTATAAAATCTTCCTTCAATCTTAACAATTTAGTTTCGATATTTTGACGATCTAAATGATCATGTAAAACATTTAATGCATCAGATAAGTTTGTCATGATAGCAGTGCTCTCCTTAAATTGATTAGTCGAGACGCAATTTTCGAAAGAATTAACTTTGGAATCGCCTTTTTCAGTAAACGACTGAGAAATACTTTCGTACGTATTACTAATATCGAGAAAATATTTTGTAAGAAGTTTTATTCTATCTAAATTTACTTTTACTGACGTGTCATCAATCTCTTTTTTTCTTAGATTTACATCCATCTTGCCTCCTTGTTGATTTAAATACTGAATAAAGACGCTACTATAGATGACTTCATTGTCTAGATGTTCATTCCTTAGTTTTTTTTTTAGAAAATTCGCATGATCGATGCATGCTTGATATTGTTTAATATCATCATCAGTCAAAACTGTTTGATGCATTAAGCATCGATTTAACATTGAGTATCTTCTTGATATTCTTCTAAACAGTGTTTACTTAAATGTCGAATACAATCGGTGTAAATCTGTTCAACGTATCTTGATTAAGTAGCTCATTTAAACGTCTCAATTGATCAAGTTGATATTTTATCAACGGATATTCGAAGCGTTTAACAGCTGATATAATGCTTGCTTATGTACAATAGCCATAGACTTATCTGTAATAGAGAATTGAAAAATTTCTTTCTCGGATTGAATCTAACACTAGTGTATGTCTTTTTGTTTTCTGTAGAATATCCCGAAATAAATTCATAAAACTAGTCTCTGTTTTTCCTTCATCCCTCACCGTTTTTTGATGTTTTCTTACGATGCATGTGTTGTATTTTTTTCATTGTCAGGATACTTTGTAAATATATAAGGAAAAAGCTGTAATTTGATCGTGAATACTTGGTGTTAAACCCGCTAATAGATGTGTGACATTTTTTTTAAACCTTCAAATCTATCACCGATACTTTTATAACTGACTAAGACAACTGGCTTTACACTTCTACATCGTCTTACTGCTTTAACGATACTTATTCCATTGGCGATATCTACTTCAGGGCCATTGGTATCTTGAAAATTCTGGAGTATCACACAAAATAATAGTACCACTATGATATGGGCCAACATCTTCAAAGTTGACGATTACAGGTGTGATGTAACGAGTTTCAGATCTAGCAAAAGGTTAAGTGGTTACATATTTTAGATCCAGATTTTTTACATCTATAGCAGCAATATGATTTAGTACTTCCATTGTTGTTGCAATCATTCTCGAATCAGCAAGAAAACGAATTGTTGTTGTTGATGTACTTGACCCAGTGCCCCCTAGGAGGAAAATAACATCTTTATTTTTTATCAATTCTGCTGTATCGTCAATTTTTTCTATCAATAGAAATAAGTCATGGATGTTCAGTGAACTAATTTCTTTCAAAATTCTTCTTAATAAACTTACACAATTCTCCCAATGTTTATTTTATACATATATCGAGAGTTCTTGGATTGAAATTGGAGTCACTGAAAATGATGATTCTTCTAATTTTAGCCGATTTTTCAAATTTTCAAATTCTTTATCTATTTCTATTTGATCAGATCGTACGATACTCGGATCTAGAGCGATGCTGTTATCGATTAATTGAAGAGAAAAATAACACAATAAACTGATTACGGATCGTTATGAGCACGATGACATTGAGCAAAAATCTCGGCACATATTACATAGACTTTCATTTGTAATTGCAAATTCCTCCTGATTGAAACCATCCATTACATTCTCATTTAAATGAATATCATATACGAGTCCCTGGACATTGCAGATTCAATCTATGTAAGAGATGATTTCATAGCATTGATTTTATCGACTACCAATTAAAGACTGTCTAACTTCGACAGAGAATTTTTTAATTGTGTTTTTAATGTTTGAAAATCATCACTTAGTTCAGAATTTTCGAGCTCTTTAATTCTATTCATCAATAATTGAACTTCCTCTATTCTTCTAATTTTGTTAAAGATTTTTTGTCATTTTCGTGGAATGTTATAATTTCCTTGTTTCGTTAAATTTTCTATTTGCTTTTTCTTGTCTTCGATTCGAATTTCTAATTCGTTCTCACTACTGATATCAAGTTCATCGAAACGATCTTGTAACTTTTTTTCAACTCTTCATACGAATTAGGTATTGATGAAGTCTCTTTTTTGTGAATGGAGGCGTTAGTTGTCAAATTACGAACGTCTATTGCAGTTATATGCAACAGAGTGGTTTCTTGTAAAGGTTCCATTTCTATCTTGGATTCACCGCATCGACTGTCTTTTGGGCATATCAAATGGTTCTTCTGTTCTTGGTACTTCCACTGATAATTGCAATGTATGCTGATGGTTCGAGCCTTCTATTTTACTTTTCGATTTTTGCACGGAATCAGAAAATTTCGAACAATTACCTTCAGAAAATAATAGTTTATCAAACTTCTGATCTTTCTGCTGGCAATCGATTGGTTGAGTTCATGCATTATTCGTTATTGAAGATTCATCTGTTGTAAATTCCGATTTTCTGACTACTGCTGGTAAGTTTTTGATAGTTAAAACTACACTAAGATTTCGATCATCAATATCTTCATAAGTTCTATGTTGAAGAAAATCACGAACTGAAAATTTGCACGTATTATAATAGAAAGCAATCGACAAGAGAAGGGTGTGGGGTGTGGCTGTGACTGTGGGTGCGGGTGTGCGTGTGGGTGTGAATGGGTGTAGATGTGGGTGGATGAAAATAGAGTGATATCAGAATCACACCCACACGCACACTCCCACCCTCAAGTTTAGAGACACCCAGAAGTGCGTCTAATCTGACTAGGGGGATATGCTAATAATGATGCATCCACTCCATCAATCATTATATGTATGGTCAACCTTCTCTGTTTCTGCTTTTCTTCAACCTCTATACACGTCATTAACTAATCACACATTGTACATTCTAGAACGTTATCTTTCTCTTCGCACGTAAACTCATCTATCGTCTCGGTGTGTGCGCTTCCTCTTTGCACACAAGCAGATGTGTATACACTTCTCTTTCTTCTTGTCCCTGTCTCTTTTTCCGTTCTGTCGATGATATACCGCTCTCCATGGGAGATGATGAATATAAAAGGAAATGTGTTGAACTAAAATAAAGACAGTTGATACACGATAACACTTTTGTCGTTACACACACTTGATGAAATGTAGGTACAAAGGTGAGAAATGATTGATATTCAATTGATATTTGTGAACAAGGACACTGGAGAGTATCGGAGAATCATGTTACCAGATCTTCAAAGATGGAGATCGTTGGATGCTTAATTTCAATAGTTATTGTTTGAGAAGTGACAGTAGAGAAAATCGAGAAAACACAGAGTTTTTATAACCAACACGACATGTAGTCGACGTGTCATTTGCTTTTCATTAGGACATGTGAACACTTTTTTGATGGAATTAATGTGTTTTGAACATAGATGGAACCGGTACCGGCACTGGTCGTCAGAAATCCAGACCGATTCCATCTATGGAGAAAACGGATTTTCCTTCAGATATTTCAAAAGTTGTCTGGCTGAAGCCTCATCTGCTCCCTCCCCTATTCCGCCGCCTATGCCAGGTGTGATATATGTTTGCACAATAAATACAGATTTGTTGAATAAATAATGGTATTGACATTCTGATCGTTCGCCATCAGCCACAACAATGCTTGTCCTTTCCTACAACAAACAGAGATTAGTTGAATAAATAAGGGCAAGGACACTCTGCTTCTTCACTATTAGAGCCGAAAACAATATATTTTGATCTTTCTCTCTCTCTTTCTAATATCGTCTGAATAAAAGTCCTCATGTTCGTGTGGTTGTACATTCTGTTTTGTGTAATGTTTTCTTCCAACATAAAAGCGATATTACTACTACTCACCGTTTTTCTACTTTCTTATCATCGAATAGGATCGGAAAATGTTATGTTAGCTGAATTCAACAAACATTTTTCCAATGCTTATAAACAAACTCGTACTCATCTTTTGAATAAAGTCGATCCACTAATCATTTTTAATGGTGACTATTTAACATTGTTTCATCGTGGAAAACAAACGCGAACTCAACTGATTCTACCATTATATGATGACTAAAGGCCATATCACATATTCCATTTACAATCTATCTTCGTCTATTCAATATTCTATTTGATAATAAACAATGTATTTCATCAAATCAAACGGAAGAATTTCAAATATATTTAAATGAAATCGATAATATTCAACAATCATTAGATTTTCCATCATCGTCGGCCGATAATATTTTACAAACACAAGAGGCTATTATCGATTTATCTATTGACTATCTTCATTCAATAATCAAATCGAAACAATTGAATGAAATTGAATTAAAACAATTTTGTCAAAAAGCTAGTCAACTTTTTACAATTAATTTTAAGCGAGCGGCTCGTCTTTCACTTGACCTTCTTCATTCAATTGTACAAAATTGGTATACAAAGTTATTCAATGAAATCGAACGACAATCGGTTAAAATACTTATTTTAGGACCAAAAGCAGCACGTAATGGTTTCATTGCTAAACTCTATTTTTATAAATTACTCAATGTTGAACAAGAAGGTGAACGAATTGTATATGTGGAAAGTGTATACGACGAACAACAAGCATTGGCCATATTTGGTTCATGGTTACTTGATGCTGAAGCGGGCGATATGTTTTTTAATGATCGTTCACAACTACATCGCGATCTTATGATGGATGCAGCAAATCTATATATTACAAAATTGTTTCAACAGCCGAAAAACTAGTCTTTAAATAAATCAAACACTCCCCGTGACAAGAATATGTTTTCATACTACACACACAAATTTTGAAAGGGATCTAGTGTGAGAGAAATATTCTTTTGAATGATCATAGACAATGTTGACACACAGAATCTTCTCAAATCAAACCGAAAGTCGGGTCTCGAAAAAGAATAAGATATTCACGAAATAGAACGAGTACTCTTATTTCTGTGACACACATTATATTGGTTGTGAGATGTCTTTCTCGAGAGTTGTCTAGCATTTCGGCAAAGTTTTGTTGAAAACAACTTATGATATATGATCAATAGTCATTATTTCCTCCAAAACATTGTACCGAACATCGCTTCATAAGCATTAGAGCATCTGATGGTTAGCTCTTTCTAAAATTGATAATCTGTTATTGTTCATATACCGGAATGAGTTGGATTTAAATGAAGACATGCTTTTCTCTAAACATGTTGGATAGTTCTTGAAATCGGCTTAGGAGTCATTCACAAATGGCACCATAAGACGATCGAGATTTTTCGGAAGCAAATGTGAATTATAGGTGTTCTTGTTCCAAAAAACCGTGATTCTGAGGTCGGGAAATGGAGACCTCGTGAGTGGTCACGGTTTTAAATTTGAAGGTCAAAATCCGAGGGGCTGCAGAACTCAACAATAGGTATTCGGTAAACAGTGAATAGCCTCGGCCATAGAAATCTACACAAGCAAGCTGAAATTTAATCACTGGCTCAGAGCAAGCATCCCATCATGAACCAGAATTCTGCTGAGAATTCAAAAAGGTCACTATAGTTTTGACAGAATTCTATTCCATACAGTAGAATTCAAACTTCATCACACACAAAGCATAGTACACGAAACATCCATTTGCACTGAACATAAAGTCACTGCCAATCCGTAGTTGAGTGTGGGTGTGTGGGCGGGTGCGGGTGTGAATGTGGGTGGATGTGGGTGGGTGTGGGTGGGTGTGGGTATGAGTGTGGGTGTGTGGTGGTGTGGGTGTGGGTCTGGGTCTGGATGTGCGGTGGGGGTGTGGGTTACTTTTGATTGAGAGAAGTAGAACCAGACTCACACCCACACCCGCACCCACCCACACTCACACCCACCCACACCCACACCCACACCCACCCACACCCACACCCACACCCACACCCCACATACCCCATCCACACCCACAC